>LQNS02278081.1:277249-289109 GCA_001587735.2 Parhyale hawaiensis
TTATTTATTTATTTATTTATATATTATATCTTTCCTGTCACGCTCTATGGGAATAAGATAGGAGAAAATTCAGATTTCAAAATGTAAAAAAAAAGTGGGGTACCTTGCAATTTTTTTTCGGCGAAAAGAAAAGTGGGGTACCTTGCAATCTTTTTCTTCAGTATTAGATAGGGGAAAAATACAACTACTGTAATAAGATAGGAGAAAATTCAGATTTCAAAAGGCGAAAAAAAAGTTGAGTACCTTGGAATCTTTTTCTTCAGTATTAGATAGGGGGAAAATGAGGAAGCCAGAGGGGGTTTTCCTGAAGGGCTAACTTACTGCCGTCATTCATCGCACACGTGCACCAGTCAATAATAACCCAATATGCCGTCATTTACAATGACGGCTCGGGACACTAGTGTATAAATATAATGTGTAAAGTAGATACTAGTGCAATGTCAGTGCTTGTCTGCAGTCGTGCATTTACAGTTACGCTCATAAGACCATAATGCAGAGTGCTTCATTAAAAGCATTATGAGCGTTTTAAGCCTATTAGCTATCATGACAACTGCAATGGGTGATTGGAACGGGCGTCTGAGACTGCAATCAGTGGGCTATAGCGCCCTGCAAGTGTGGGAAGTGTTGGCTACCACCAGAGTGGAATTCATACCTGGAATCGATACACTACAAACGCCACTGAGTTCTCAACAAAAGGATATATGCGGCAGATGATTGAATGATAGAACTTATTTTCGATACCTTATTCTGAGTATCGAATGCAGGACGATATATTTAATATGTAGTTATTGAGGTAACGTTAGTCATTTTCCTTATTGGCATTCTTCCACGATTATATGGGACTGGAAATTTTTCTTTCTATCCTCAACTTTATGAGCTGAAGTACAAGTAGTCATTTGTAATGGTGACAGCACCAAAGTATCAAATAATATCTAACGGTTACTGGTTAGAAAATGATACTGTTGCATGCTGGCGTCAATAGGAGTGACGTCATCCCTTACATTCCAAGTTCAACCAATCACAACTCCAGAGGGGCAATGCTGTGTTACATAAGCCAACCAATCACAGCCCAGCTAGATGAAAAGTTGCCTGCATTATGCGAGACCGAGAGGGTAAAAAGTTTTCACCGGAGCAATGTAAGAATTTCTTGAGAATCACAAATGCAGATCTGACAGAGTGAACCAAAACGGAATCTACACAGGAGTCGCAACTGTGTCATGTAGAGCTGATGTATCATGCGATCTTGAAAACATTTTAATATTGTTTTATTTAACTTCTAAAACTATTTAGTTGTTACTTTATGTTAAAGAAACGTTAACATTTGTTGTTAAATAATAATAGTAATGCACAGAAACAACGAAAAAGTTACAACTTAATTGTTTTATTAACCTTTATTACAGAAATATAATTTTTAAAACAGTGATTGTACTGTAATAGTGAATTAATGTGAAATAATGCAAATTTTGTTTACACTTCTAAAATTGTTACTATTATTTTTTATTATTTTTAATGTTGTATAGAATAAAAATGCAATTAAAAACCCCTTCACAATTAATTGAAATTGTTTTGTGTAAAAAATGCAATTACTCCTTCACAATTATTTAAAATAGTTGTATATAGTTTTTAATGATATTTATTTATTACAATAACACTCAACTGTTTCTTTCCGTCAGCACCAGTTATGGCTAATGTCACTTAAATTCACGTCCTGACATCTTTTCGGGCCTCCAAAGTGCATATCGGACCAGTCGGGGCATTTCGTGAATTGTGTTTTTTTTTCAGCGTTCTCTTTTTTGAAGTGCATTTTGAGGAGGCCTTACGATCTGCGTCCCTGCCTTCACCGTCAGCCTCCAAGCAACCCTTTCAATTAGTGAAATGATGATATAATTTTAGTTGTCAGCTGAGACGTAGAGCAATAAGTTCCCATAGCTGTATTTAATATAGTTTATCATTGTATGGTACAGTCAGACCCAGTCTTTCAACAAATGTTGTACTGGAAGAGCAAGCGTAACTGCAAACACAGACTTACGCAGCGTACTGCAACCGGTTGAATAGGATAGATACCACTACCGCGCAATAATGACTGAGGTAACCTGCAAAATAATGCTCGATGGGCGGCATTCAAACGAAGTGCAGAAATAATTCTGCTGTGTTACTCAGGGGATTCCAAAACAGTCGTATGCATTTAATTGCTGCTCTCTTAGAATGAAGCTCAAATACATTATTATTATCATTTTCTCTAATCCTGAAATCAACGTTATACTCCAACAAATTAGTGTGTGCATCATGGTACTGAAAGTTTTATAGCTATGCCGTATTTAGGATGAATTCGATTGGCAAGTGAAATTAACACTTTGAAGCTTGACTTGCCTTGAATTTTAGAAAGGTGCTTTTGCTTCGACCTGCTGAATTGAATAGCAGACTCTGACGGTTAATCGTCCACCCTTGAAACTTCCAAAACTCAATCCTGTTCGATCAAGTGGATTTAAAGTCTGATCGTAGTAATTTGGTTGCTTTTGTAGCTCATGAATAATCAATTGGCAATCCTTAATTAATAAAAGAGTTGAGCATTTCCATAAGCCATTCACCGTATTTCTGTTCAACGAACGCCGCGGCTGCTGCACTCCCAACAATCAGGGGAACGTTCAACAGTCTATGGCTGTAACTAATCAGAATAATTCTTGGCCGCCCAACAAGCGTATAAATCGTAAAACAGCGTCTGGAGTTGCCACAAAATTGTCAGGGTCGTGACTCTTGTAGCAATTAGCAGTAAATTCGTTGACTGGTTGCAGCATCAACACATATTGCGATTTAATAGTTTTTAGCGCCTCCGTTATAAAGCTCTTTCAATGCGCAGTGCACAGCATGTCCAATAGACCAGAAATTGCGCTATAAACCTCAAGCCTATCTTTCAGCGCTGTTCAAATCTAAAGCATGCGCTCGTCTGCTGCGGAACAGCTGCAGTTACTCTCAATAGCCTCCTGCATTGCTCCTTTAAAAACTTTTTGCCTCTTCGTTCTCCAGTAATGCACTCAACTTTTGGGGAGACAGAACTGTGATTGGCCGAGACGTAGCGCTGCATTACATATCCTGAGTTTGTGATTGGCTGGGCATTCAACGCCAGTGATGACGTCACTTAACTTGGGTGCAGCATACATCTACCACACCGCATGGGTTGCAATCTCTCACATCGAGGAGCATAATATCCATCAACCGCCCAGCATGGGTTTGCTTGGCTGCAAAGGCTGAAATTTTCACTTCAACAGTTCATACAAGAAATGGTATCAAAATATGTGAAAACATTTCATGTTTGTTATTTCGTTCATATTAACAAGAGTTTGTACGTTGTGTGGCACGCCTATTGTATTGCTCATAGAAATGTCGTTGCTCAATGACTCGAGTGTACTGGAGAGCTTGCAACAAATAGAGGGTCCACAGGAAGCTGTATTTAATTTTTATGCAGTGCCTAATACACGGTAATTTAGCTCTGCAACCCATGCGGTGTGGTAGATGTATGCTACGCCCAAGTTAAGTGACGTCATCACTGGCGTTGTATGCCCAGCCAATCACAAACTCAGGATGTGTAATGCAGCGCTGCGTCTCGGCCAATCACAGTTCTGTCTCCCCAAAAGTTGAGTGCATTACTGGAGAACGAAGAAGCAAGAAGTTTTCAAAGGAGCAATGCAAGAGGCTATTGACAGTAACTGCAGCTGTTCCGCTGCAGACGAGCTCATGCTTTAGATTTGAACAGCGCTGAAAGATAGGCTTGGGGTCTATAGCGCAATTTTTGGTCTATTTGACATGCTGTGCACTGCGCATTGCAAAGATCTTTATAACGGAGGCGTTAACAATATTAAATCGCAATATGTGTTGAAGCTGCAACCAATCAACGAATTTACTGCTAATTTCCACAGGAGTCACGACCCTGACAATTTTTGTGCCAGCTCCAGACGCTGTTTTACGATTTATACGCTTGTTGGGGGGGCCAAGAATTATTCTGATTAGTTACAGCCATAGACTGTTGAACGTTCCCCTGATTGTTCGGAGTGCAGCAGCCGCGGCGTTTGGTACATACGGTGAATGGCTTCTATAAATCAAGGAGGTTCTATTCAACCTCCTTGCTCATTTGTTAATCTTATGGTTTCAGCCCTGTGTATTATAAGGTCATGAGGGCACTGGAGATGTATGGTCTTGAATACAGGGTGAGTGCAGCGACACCAACCATCGAATCTCAAATACTATGTGAATCAGTAGAGTTTCATGCAAAATTTGAATGTTTAATTATTTGAACTTACTTTAAAATATTGGATAGCTTAAATTGATTATTGCGATTTTTTAAAACAAAATTTTATTGATTATCAGTTAATAATACTGTTACATATTTCTAATGCTAGTACATATACGTCACAGCAGTCGTTCTGCACACGGGTTCTCAAATTTTCAAGGCTCTCATTTTCCATATGAGTACATAATTAAATTTACAAAAATATTTTCAGTCAATTTCAATTGTTTTACTATTGTGTTAATCTTAATAACAAAGCATACTGTTGCTTATTTGCGACGGTAGAAATCACCCCACCACCTTCTATCCGGATTTTCACATCTGAGTAGTCTTCAGTTTCTGTACAGCGCCTATATAGGTATTTGAAACAATATAAAACAGGTCAAATTTGTTCAAACTGTTTAATAATTATGTGTATATCAGCTTGGAAACATACTATTATATAGTCTCAACACAAGATGTTGTCGTGCTCATTTTCTATGTATTCACGTACTCGTATTTCAATGATCGGTTCCTAGCCGGAGCTGCTCCAACACCCTATGATTGTGAAACAGTATTCCATTGGCAGACAGAATGCAATCAAGTGTCATATCCATCGGTTCCTAGCCGGAGCTGCTCCAACACCCTATGATTGTGAAACAGTATTCCATTGGCAGACAGAATGCAATCAAGTGTCATATTTGATATTCTAAGGCATAAATTCACATTTTTCATCCAGGAGAAGTGAAGTGACCCGTCAGAGCATCTCATGAAAGCGAAGTTTTAAAATTGGAAAAAGACCCACTCACGCGGCAAAGACATCTAGGCTAGTCACTTCTGGTTTCAGAACTATTGAAAATCGCCAGTAACAAGCCACTATTTGACTATACAGACGCTGATATGGAACAGAGAGGGAACGAGGAGAGTTGGAAGACCCAGGGATACCTGGAGACGAACGATGGAGAGAGATAAGAGGGAAAACGACTTTAGTGAGGAAGACATCATGCGGTTTGCGCTGGATAGGGGCCGTTGGAGGCGATTTGTGGCTGCCTTATGGACCACTTGAGGTCCGAAGAGGATTAAGTAAGTAAGTATTTGACTAAGAGCAGTCAGTGCATTAAGCGAATAACTGGCATAGTAGCAGCATAGAAATCCATAAATATACCCATATAATTATAGATTCTTGTAATCACGGTGCACGAGGATGATGGACGACTCTCTAAACATCTCAATACCAGTGACGATTGAACTGCATGTAGTGGAATGCGCATACGGCGAGGGGTCTCTCTCTCAGAAGTGTATTCATTTTAACCGTATATCAACTAGATAAAACTAATTCCTGTGATATTTCAGATGCTGATACTGTATACCCTAACCTAAAATAGCACTTAAAAAGTGAAAAAAACTGAGTAAAAGAGCCCGTCAATATTCTTTCAATTGTGAAAAAGTTCGACTGAACCAGCTAATGCAGAGAAGTCGAGCGTTGCATTCTGTCCCCAATATGAACCATAGCTTCCTTGTATTCAAGGCATAACTAATCACAAGCCCATAAGCTCAAAAAATGTAACGTTAGCTTGACCAATGACAGATATGCCCATAGACAAGTCAAGTGCAATAGTGACTAACGCTGGTAGAAGCCACATGCAGAGTAACTGTAGTGATTGCATGGAAGATTAATACCATTATGTTGTCATTTACCAGTCAAGAGGAGAAAGGAAAACGCAATATGCGCAACAAAGCCCTAGGCACAGACAGCTCGGAAGTACATCGAGAGCTACAGCGTGGATGATGGATTCTGCTCACAAGCTAAGCGGCATTGAAGTCCCAGCCAATCACAAGCTCAGGAGGTGTAATGCAGCGCTAGGCATCAACCAATCACAGTTCTGACTGTTGAAAAGTTGAGTGCATTACTGAAGAACGACGAGGCAAGAAGTTTTCAAAGGAGCAATGCAAGAGGCTATTGAGAGAAACTGCAGCTGCACGGCTGCAGGCGAGCTCATACTTCAGCTTGCTACAGATCTAAGAGACCGAGTTGTAGTCTGTGCACCATGAGTAGGTCTGTTGGGCGTAGGATGCACCGAGTACAGCGATCGACGCCAATTACACTACACTATGGGTTCAGACTAGAACTAAGGGATTTACTCTGAATCAAATATTAACGTAAGTAAGAAGTACTGCAAGTCAAGTAAGCTGGTTATCGGCCCACGCTCGATGGTTGTGTAGTAATTCGGGCACTTTAGTTCCACGAGCGTGCCGTGTAAAGCAGCCACTGCTTTCGTGAACTACAGGCCTTACCGCGTACACGATACCACAGGATGTCTGTTCGTGTGTAAGTCATTTACTGCAATACCAGTGAAGTATGGTGATCAAATCGATTTTAATTGTGGATAGAACTGGCAACTTTTGTCAAATTAAGTAAAACATGTTAGATATGAAATTAGATAATTTTTGCTGCAGTTGTTCATAAATGAACATGAAATGCATTTGTTACAATTTTTTCTTGATAAAAATTAGCATAAATTGTTAATTTCCTATAGAAGCTTTTTCACTATTTAGTCAATTAAACATTTAAAAAAAATTATTATTGTCGACACAAAGGGAAAATAATCGACTAAAAATTATTTTAAATAATGATAATGACTGATAATAATATTATAATTTTCCTTCCCATGCATATTCTGTGGCTAGATGCCACTAAAATCACTCTATTCTCATTTTTATACATGCACTACTTGCACTGTCCTCTTTTTGAAATTAATTATTTGAATTACTTAAAAATCGTAAGAATACTTCAGGAATATTTCATTTTAAAGATCATTTATTGTGTACGTTTTACTGCTTCACATTTTCGACACCAGGTGTCGCTGCAGCCGTGCGATCTATATCAGCAGCCTAACATATACACCGTCGTCGAAGTCGCTTATAAAAAATGGTCTTGAACCGGCAGGGGGGTAACTACGGCAGAGAGATGGGGAGGGGAATGCAATTTTATCTGCATACTTAACATTCATTGCACTAAATTCACTATAAAATAGGCTTGAGAGCATAATACGAATGTAGTACTTTATAATCAGTTAGGGGCCCGAAACGCTACGGATGAAGGAAAGGAAATTCATTTGCCAAGCACGGCTCCGTCCTGCTTGAAAACTCACGGTGATGCGAAAGTGGTTTCCAGGAAATGTAAAATAACTTCCCTTACATCAAATATACAGAGGTCGGCATCTCCGATTATGTTACGAGGGCAAAATCGATGGCAATACCATCGCTCCATCGGCATCGGAATCAAAATCATCGGCAATGACCTACGATGAAATAATCGTCGGCGAAGGCCATCTTAGGGCGTCACAATCGGCGATGGACCATCGCATTCACACATTTTATGCAAACATATCAGACCACAAACATCGAATAAAAGCAGCATCTCTTATAACCTCGGCTGAGTGCGATTTTCAAAAAGGTAATACTATTCCTAGCTAATGAAAGGTGCGAAATGTAAGGCCCAGGTTATTAAGTAATATTGTTAGATCTGGGAAATGTCTTATAACAAACTTTGTAACCCCCTCTTTGTTTTAATGAATATTTCAAAATCAACCCGCTGTTTTTCTGTAGTTTTAACCTTATTTCATCGGCATCGGAAGTACAACCGATGACGATGACCATCGTATGCCATCGCCGATGGCATTTTCAACCATTTCATTGAACTATTTCTTCCTCATAACACCATCGCCGATGAAGCAAATGGCCATCGCCGATTGTTTGATACGATTTCCATCGTAACATCGTAGTTTTTTCGATGACGATGGTCTATACACCATCGCCATCGAAAAACCGGTCATGGCCATTGTGCCAGGCTCTGCAAATATATGAACATACATTATTTGCGCTAACTGGCAAATGTGGGCACGGGTGACCCTGCCACTGGAGTTTTAAAAGGCCATGGGATCAGATGGCCTTCTGCATTGCCACGGCTGGATTAGGCATTTTGGAGGCCCGGGGCTCGCTTGGCAAGGTACCACAAGCTAGTAATCCAAATCCTAATGTATAATTAGATACCTTCAGTTAAAAATACCGAACTGGGTCCACTCTTCCTATACTATTATGTGTAATGCTTAAACACGAATTTAAATGTTGCCTATACATTTATATATATATAGGAGCCCTCCCCCTTCTCGTGGGTGGCCCAGGTGCCGTGGCCACATTGCTTCATACCTTGCATTTTTTTAGCAGCACTTCAAGACCGAAAAGCCCGCCTCCCATAATTTCAGCTTCTGAATCTCCAACAGCTGTGAGGTATAAAGATAATCAATGTTGATCAGACCCAGTGGCTTAATACTTAACCGCGTCCAAGGAAGTGTAGGTAGTTTTTATGTGCATCTGCTGCATTTCTTTATCTTAGTGCTATTACTTTTTTTATTGACAGAAGGTTGTTATCATTACGGCTTACAATCAGCTAAATACACTGTCGATTTCGAATAAGAACCCAAAACTTTGTCATGTTGTAGAAATCAAGATTATTCATCAACGATGGTTTCGAAACTCCTGAAAAATTGCCAGTAAGAAAACAGTCTTTAACTACAAGCGGCAAGTGCATGAAATGCGTAATTAATAAATTAACAGTACTATAAATCTTTACTATACAGTACTGTTTTAGACGTAGAAGTAAATTTCACTAAATAAAATAAATGAACTCTCATCATTCCTGTTCCAGTCACGATTACACTGTTATATATATATATCATAGGAATAAATACGCAAGCCATCTCGGATTAACTCTGTTCATAGACTGAAATTTTGTGAGCATATGATGTAGAAAAAAAATTAAGTTATATAACTGCAGTAAATGAAAGAGAACCGTGACCATCAAGCTTCTGAGCAACACACTTAAAATGAACAGTTATACATGTCTTCTGTTTATAAATATGTAAAACAGAAAAAATAAGTTGAAAAGAATCATGGGTAAAGCTGGAAGCTGCAAATAGCCTGCAATGATGTAGATGATGACTTCCGATTCCATATGGACTACAACATTCTCTTCTACTCTAGCCAATCAAAAAGGTAAAGCGAAGCGTAGGATCGACCAATCACAGCTTTGCACAATGAAAGTTGAGTGCATCACATGTTGACGAGGAAGGGAAACGTTTCAATGTAGCAAAAATCACTGTAGTTAGTGCACAGCCAATTGAAACTTGTATACCGTCGTTAATTAACTTGAAGGGGAAAATGCGATAGTCTGACAACGAAATACCAAACGAGTTGCAGCGTGGTTGACAATTATATCCTGCTCAGAAGCTAAGCGGTGTCAACACCGGCAATGAGATCCCAGCCAATCAGAAGCTCAGGAGGTGTAATGCAGGGCTGCTCATCGACCAATGACACTTCTTCCTGTTGAAAAGTTGAGTGCATTACTGAAGAACGAAGAGGCAAGAAGTTTTCAATGGAGCAATGCAAGAGGCTATTCAGAATAACTGCATCTGTTCGGCTGCAGACGAACTCGTACTGCAGATTTGATTTGGTCAGATCTGGGAGAGCAACTTAGAGTCTGCATAGACTCCACAGCAACAGGAGTTGAGACCTACAGCGCTATACATACTGTATGTATATTGACTAGGCCAGCTTATTGCCGTTCTATGCAAAGTTTTTCATTTAGTGCCATAAGAACCGAGAATTTTAATATGATCGTTAAATTAGCTCACTTGTGATGTTGTTTTAACATTGACAAAAAAAAAAAAAAGATGCTCCAAGACCCGGAAAAAATCCCACTGAAAAATCAACAAAGATATCCGACAAATGAAAAAAAAAAAAGAACTTGATGTAGTAATGCCTAGTGCTTCACTACGAGAGCGCATACCGCCGCGAAGCAACCCAATGCCATAGCATGATAGAAGAAACAGACGACCAGGCAAATGGACTGCAAAATTATAACAAAAATTCAATAGTCTGTTTTTCGTAACATTACGAACAGTTCCTATAAATTTCATGAAGATGCGCCTTTAAATTTTTGAGCTGTGTGGCTATTTAAGACCTACAACCCCCTTCAAAAGCATTGCCTTATTACCGTAGGCATAAACCACACCATACATTGACTGGACACTGAAGTCGGGCCTCTCGCAATTGGGCCTGGAGGCCGATTTTCGAAAGTGTAAATGAAATGAGTTCTAATCACAGAGACCTCTAAAAAAGATTAATTTCAGCGTATGCATGATGATATGTTTACGCTGTTACTGCAATCCTACTGTTTAAGATAATCAATTAGAAAAAGTCCAGTCCTTTGCAACTTCGCGTTTTCCTTAGCGGAGGGAAACCCTACGCACTCAGTTTCATTTTTCTACCGCATGCATATAGTTACAGAAATATTCTGCAGCCCAACCAAAGTACATGATGACAAGCATTCCTGATCCAGCCAATCACAGGCCGACATGAAGCAGTCATTCAACTTCCTTTCGACCAATTGCAGCTTAAGGTCATGAAAACTTGAGTGCATTTCGAGCGGACGTGGAGGTAAAAAGTTTTCAAAGAAGCAATGCACTAGACTATCTGAGGTTAATGTGCCCCAGTCCTCTTAGATAGGACCAAGCTGAGAGCCTACAATGCGATGCAAATCCATTGAATTGCACAGCTTGGCAGCTAGACTGGTTTAATTAAGACCTCCACCAGGAGAAAAGTATTCCAAAGTAAAAAAAAAATGCAATGCGGATCTGTATGGATGTAATACTCTCTGTATATTACTGTACTGTATTACTGTATATTACGTATTTTGGCCAAGACTCGTTCAGTGAAGAAAAGCTCCAATTAATATTTCGTTTTGAATTAGTCATCTTGTTGTATTTATCCATGAAGAAAAACTGCAGTTCTCTATGTGTGTTACCTCGCTTTGAAGCTAGCAGAAACTGAAATTAGTGCAGTCATTATCCTGTGCGGGAGGCACTGCAAACGTTAGATTATGATATACAAGAAAGTGCCCTTGGCCTCATAGTGCGCTATAATTTAACGCTATACCGAAACTGCGGCCGACGCGTTGTGCAGACAGTGCAGCAGCGTTGTGGTCACTGCACCACTTCTTTGTAACTTGTTGGGCGCAATATGGCAAATTAAAATGAACCTCTGATACACATATTATTTGTCCATTGTTACCACATATTTTTGCGATTTAGCTCTATAGTTTTAATATATTTCAGCTAACAGTTTTGGGACGCTACCATAAAAATTTAATTTCAATATGGTATATTCGTTATCGCTATGTATAATAAGTATTCGCTTGATGACCGACCGTTCTAAATGATATTCATTAATTATTTAATTTTAAAGGTGGCTGATACAAAAATTAAACTTTGGTTTCACACTGGCGTAAAAAGTTCGGCTGGATGGTTGAAAAATGCTCGATCGTTCTCAGACTTTTCTACTAAACAATAGCTCTTGCTCATTCGTTACCTATTCTACCAACGAGAAGAAAAAATAAAAAAAGGAAACAATTATCCTTAAACTGTCGCCAAATTCCCACTAACAACAAGTCTTTAGATCACAATAGGCAATGACAGTCTCTGCCTGTTGCTATTCAGGCGGCCGTCACCATGTAGCGGAAGAATTTTAATGTCGACGAAC
>LQNS02278081.1:289209-300976 GCA_001587735.2 Parhyale hawaiensis
AAAAAGGAAACAATTATCCTTAAACTGTCGCCAAATTCCCACTAACAACAAGTCTTTAGATCACAATAGGCAATGACAGTCTCTGCCTGTTGCTATTCAGGCGGCCGTCACCATGTAGCGGAAGAATTTTAATGTCGACGAACTTTATTACACGACGCTTATTAGCGGCCCATTAGTTCTGCATGAACTAGCACAAAAAGAGCGAGTATTCTAACCCTTAACGCCCTAATTTACTTCTAACACACACTGCTCAATTTGACGCCTTTACACCGTTGCAGTTTATTTCAACTCTAATTTGTATAAAGCAAAATTTATGCAGCAGTATAGAATTGAAGTAGGGATGAAGTAATTAATGAAAGCACTTTGTGTAATTGGTTACTGCTGCAGGACCCGAGCATTATACAATTGGGTATAAACCTGTGGCATCAGTTATTGTTAGACTGTGCAAACACGGTAAAACCTCAGATCCAATCCAATGAAGTAGTCAGTATACAGCAAACGCAGCGATGGAATGGTGCTCTATGCATGTTTTCATTTTTTCTTGATATTCTTCGGCTAAATTTAATATTTTTTATCTAACACCCTCATTTCATGGAGCAAACTTTTGCCATGTTGTACTTCATAGAACTTCTTTTGAAGATATTTAGCCTGTCATGATTAATCAGGAGTCTGTGTATTGACACGCTGTAACGTGTCTCCAGGGATACACCCATATATTCCTCTCACGAGCAGCATTCATTTGCAAGGCAATACGATACAAAAAAACACATTCATATGCTGTAGTTCTTTTTTCGCATTCTACTGCATCACCTGTATTGTACTTAATCAAACTCAGGCTTACAAAACGTGAAGCAAAAAACAGTAGCACAAAAAGAAGCGCATCTCAGATTGCAGTGCTGCCATACAGAAATATCTCATGCAGTCATAACGCAGGTTTTTGTGCCCCTTTTTGCTGCTTGGCGTGAGAAAACCCAAGGGTGTCTATGCAGAGGCTTGGATCAGGTGGCTGTGCATAGATGAGAACCTTCTCGACGGGAGCACGACCGTGATGTGCATACAAGGCAGTACCGTAGGTTACGGTTGCGAAATTTTGTGAGTGAAAAATTTAGTAGGGACCCGTTATTAATTATTCCACAAATATAATGCGCTTGGCCAAAAGCTTCAGCAAATTCTGCATCTAAAATTCACAAATAAGTTCTGCTTATGTCTGCCAGGTTTTGGTAAAACCTCGGTAGATTCTATTACTTAGGCGCTCAGCAGTGGATTTTCTGTTAAACGACCAATTTTAAGTCTAACGTCCCCATAAGTTCTTCACTCCATAAGTTCTTCACCAACAGCTCCAACAGAAACCTCAGAACATTTGTTATGTGCAGTACATATATTATTTATCATTGATCAATTGTGAACAAATGGAATGTTTTCACGGCATTCGCCACATCAACTTTCACGTGCTCGCAGGTCAGCTCCCTTCTTCAAGTAATGCTAAGATAAATATGAGATTAAACGGTTAGAGCTTCTGTATACTGTATGTAAAAAATGTTCATTCACTCGTATAAGGTGATGAAAAAACTAGCAAGAAACCACGTTACTAGATGCCAGTAGATTCAGATAGACGTTGCGAAAGATCGAAGAAGCTTGATTTTCAGTTGATTCTACATCATAAAAAATTGTCTACAGCATAAAGCAATTTTTGCACATTTCATCCAATTACCAGAAAAAAATTGTATCGTCAGTGTGGCTTATTGTAGTAACTAGTTACTGTAATTCATTTACCTCTTTGATTAAGAATTGAATTAAATTTTTGAGCCTATTGGACATGTGTAAATTATTAAATTCTAGTTATGCTGTCACTTTAGACGCACCGAATTCCCATCATTATCACAAACTTTGGTTTTTAAAAAATGCGGTCCATGATTTTTATTGGTCTACTGTGATTCATGTTCATTCAGTTGGGCAGATTCCAATAACAGTAAAAATTCTTACCAAAAATACAGCGACTGTAATCTTTACATATCTACGATGTCCCTTTCAGATTCGTCATTCGGTGTTCCACACAGTGAATCAGATGTATTCCAATGTTATTGGATGCACGGCCAGAGTTACCTGTAAAAATCGTACCTTTCCTTTCAGCACGGAGTAAAAAGTCAAAAGGAATGTGAGGTCTGAACTCCACCGCAGCCCTCATTACTAATGTACTTGCCATTGATCAGATCTTCTGCCTGGGTGCATTCACACGTATTTGTACGATTGCTCATAATACCTTCCCGGTGGCATAAAAAGTATCGCGCTTGGCTTAAGGGAGGGCAGATTTATGGGCGCTCAGATCAAATGGTCTCTCGCTTGTACAAAGCGCAGACTCTTTCATTTCGATGCTACTCGCGGATGAGAATTTTTAAGCAGGCTTGGAATATCTTAAATTCTTGTTGCGTTACAAAATTGTAATAAAACGTGTGCATCATCCATCCGTTTTTTACTGCAACACAATGGCCTTAAAATAAATGTCTATATCGATTATGAGTTTCAGAGACTGTCCGGTGCCTATGAGCGATTTGCTTTGCAGAAATAAATTCATTTTTACTCAATAACTGCGACAGATATTATATGTTTTACACATTTGTTGTTCCAAAGCACATGATCTTTACAGAATTTTTGCAGCATATATTACTATAATTGATGGCTGATGACGTAAGTGTTAGACCATGAATCCATATGTTTCCATTTTCCGAATAAACGTAGGGGTTCATATTAAGAATAAACATATTAATCGCTGTTTCTTATGGTCTGTGTAGGTGAATCTAAAAGGAAGTTGCTCATCATGGAGCTTATTACCTACTATGAGATGAAATATGCCAAACATATCCAAATACATGGTTTGTAGCTCATTTTATGCTCACTTGCTAGGTCATCCGAATTGCGAACCAAACTTAGTAATTTCGAAATATAGGTGACCCTCGAGTTATAGGATAGGTTAGTATCACACAAAACTTAGTGCACAGGAAAAAATTTTTTCAAGCCTTTTATACCATCAGTAGGAATGTTACCTCTTATAGTCCAATATTCTACATAAATTTTAGGAACAGCTATATACGTGCTGTAGTTGTATAAAATGACTCTGTATAACTCAAGGATCGCTTGTGTTTAATTAGAGCAACAAGAAAAGTAGTCCATTGCTCCGGCAGAGCTTCTATTATTTTTCTTCTTCCCTTGTAGCCTATTTAGTAACCAAGGGAACTCCACATATTAGGAAAAGAAGAAAACAATAAAAATTATTGGCAACTTGCATCAATTATGAAGAAAAGTACAGATTCCTGCATAAGTATTTCATAACCAAGTCTAAATTATAACTAATTTTGGTAATGCAGTATATCGATCACAGATTCCAATGTGAATGTAGGTGATTGTTATTGCTCACAGATTCCACGCTGCATACCTTCAAGACCGGCGACATCAGTTGCCTTCTCAAGAAACAAAAGAAAAACCCGCCGAAAGAATCTGCAGCCATCCGTGAAACTTTGCACACTATCGAGGAGCCAGATCTGCAGCGGTTGCAGCCTTGCATTGTCTAGAAAAAATCAAGAAAAAAATTTCCAAAAAAACGCAACAGTTGCCAAAACCTGCCCCACAAAAAAGGACACAATAGAGGCAAAAACCTGTATAGAAGTTTAGCCAAGGGTTGCAGGGATTAGCTCTCGTTGCACCCTCGTTACTCTAATGGGGCCGTCGGGACTGAGTTTTTTTCTCCCTTGAATTGCAGGCGACCCAAAAAAACGTGAATCGCTGAATGCAACGCAAGTGGCAGGTAGTTCGAGGCTGCCATTCCCGCCGCTGGGGGCTGCTATGCAGCGATGCGCTGCTCTCTACAAATTTTCTCCGTAAATAGTATCGTCCTGATTAGTATGCTTTCTTATATAAAATCAGCAATTCGATCCGAACACATTTACTCGAATAATAATGCATTAAAATAGGGTTGTCATGCCATGATTTGTGATTGAGAAAAGCAAATACAAGCAAAATATTATCTACAGAATATACCCAATATTTAGAGAGCCTTTAACCAAATGGACATATTTTTTTCCTCTCAAACGAAAATTTAGCTCTGGAAAACGTCTGATATATGCCCCATAGAAAAAACTAATAATAATTTGAATATATAAAACAATAAATAACTTCCAAGCTTTGGGCTTGGGTTATGTTTAAGGCTTGGAAGTTATTTGTTATGGCCCAGTTTCTGTATGCAAGGAAATGCCTTACCAAAGAAATAAACTTTTCGGAGAATCGCCCAAGCAAGCATCTTTGGGAACAAACATTCGACTCATGTAAGAGTTTTATATTTTCGAAGAAAATACAGTTAATTGGTTTTAATAAATAACTTACGTATGCCCTAACTCTAATTGCACAAACAAAAATTTGGCTAGGATTTGACTAGCCATTCGAGGTTGCCGTCCCACTATCAAGGAAATAAATAACTCGCTGCTAGTAAGAACGGTATCTTCAGCAGGCCATCGTTCGTTATAGTAGCAGAAGCGTTAACAAAAACCATTTCTGTCTACACTTATAAGCCTATTGAGGGCAAACGTATTTTATAAACGACAATTCAAACAGTTTTATTGTATATGTGAAACCAACGCGTAATTAAATTCTATTTCATATAGGGCTTAATTAACGTAGTAAATGAGGATCAATAGATATTTATCAAAATAGAATAATGATAGTTCGCTGTGGTATAGTTGTTTTTAGACCTGTTTTTCATAATCCGGAATGCATATTTTCATAATATGAAAGGCAAAAAACTTAATCCACAAAATAAAATCTAAACTGTTTCTGATACATAAACTATAAATATGTTGTAAATATATTCAAGTAATGTATACTGCTTTCCTAAAGTATAGAACTCTGTCACTTCGCCTAGTCGTAAATCAATATTATAGCATGCAGGTAGCACTAAGGAACCGAGAGTTGCTGCCTGTTTTTCGGAGGAGCCCGACCCGTACATTTTTTTTCTGCAGAACGAAACGAGTGAAAAAAAACGGAAACATCGATACTGCTGAGAGGCAAGTCGACTGATATTCTAGTTGCGTGTTTGACTTTTGTTAGTTTTTCCCTGTAAATCATAACGTCTTAATGTGTAGATCTTCATGCATAAGAGAAGTGCTCAGTTGCACTTTGCTCAACGATTTGAAGAGATACACCATGAAAATAGTATATTAAATTGGGCTGTCATGCCAAGATTTGTATCTGAGAGGCACATATAAAAGCAGCACTATTTCTATAGATGATACACAGTATTTAAAAAAATTTAAACAAGGTTATAGGAATGAAAACTGTGGCAATTATTGCTTCAGATTCTCCAAGTGCTCCTCCAATATCAGCATCTACCCCTTTGCGACCGCTCGTCTGCTCGACGCATTTTTTCTTAGCGTTACCTTTCATTGGGGCACAAGTGTAGGTCTGAATAGACAGTTACTCGGGTCGCTGTATTGAGGTCTCTATACACTGGCAGACAATGCACCCAGGTCCTGTGTGTTGTGTACATGCAGACGAAGCTTCTTTTCATCGGTGCTCTCCTTTTTATGCGGCGTAGAGTGCAGTGTTCGGTCTGCCCCTGCATTCTAGACTCGCATTGTCATGTTAAGGTGCGCAGGCAAACGCTCCACGGATCGTAAGGAAATTTCTTCGCTTCTTCTATTGCACTTCAATGGCTCCATTTTTAGGACAACATATTGCCAAACACAAGCCCTGCAACTTCAAAGAAAAAACGTTAAAGACTTGAATATTAAGCACGTCTCGTACAAAGCCAGAACGCTGCTATCGAGGATGAATGCAAGTAGACCTTCGAATTTTATTATGTACTAAAGGTTTGGGTGCACGTACAGCCGCAGGACGGTTTGTTATTTTTATATTTGCACTGAAACAAAATATAATATTAATTTTGAGGCAACTCTGCCACTTATTTAGGCATTCAAACAAAACAACGTGCTATTAGATGACAACCAATTTTAGTTCGTAGTCAGAGTAAAAATGTAAACACTTATGCGAACGGCTGAATAAAGTCCAAGTAGTATGTACGATATAATTATTACAGTGCGAGGCACGCAAACAGTTCAATATCATAATATACGAAAAAAGTAATTTTTATTTAGAAGAAATGCATCAGAAATGTTGTTTCTTCGAAAGTTGCTTACTTTACTAGGATATAGTTTATTGTCGTTATCATTTACCCATGATGATAGCCTTTTCATCGGTTCAGAATGATTGTCGGCAAAGGAAAATAAACGCAGCAAATATTATTGTTCACAGTGAATTCAATTACTGAATTGAATGATATTTAACCATGAAAATTATTTATTAATGCAATGTTCATTACTTCTGCCGACTTAGAAAAGCTTGTTTACTGAATCATTTAATTTTTAGATATTTCGGAACTGCAGCAGATGCAAGTGTAGCTTCTATGGCTTGTTCGGCGTAAATTGACGTTCTGCTAGCAGGCGATATTTATCTCTTACATGAGAATAGCCCACATTTTCTCTATCGGGNAAGCTTGTTTACCGAATCATTTAATTTTTAGATATTTCGGAACTGCAGCAGATGCAAGTGTAGCTTCTATGGCTTGTTCGGCGTAAATTGACGTTCTGCTAGCAGGCGATATTTATCTCTTACATGAGAATAGCCCACATTTTCTCAATCGGGTTCAAACATGGATAATTTTTAAGTAGCTACAAAATCAAATTGTGGTCCGTGAACCCATGTAGGCAAGATATTGTTTAGTTCCCTTGCCTGAATAAGGCTGGGCACTGTCGTGCAAGAACAAGATCTGCTTCCGTGATATTGTTAATCTTCTAACCGCGGGACCTGCATCTGGCCATTCATTACTGGTACACAGTACAGGGAAGAAGGAATGGACATGAAGCCTATGGAGGTAAATTGGAATACCACGAATTAGAAGAATCACAGGCCAGTGGAACCACATGTTAAGAAATAGAGACTGCGCATTGCGCAAACACCCACTGCTCTCAGCATAGTAGAACCTCACGCGGCAATAGTACGAAAAGACTTTGCACCGAACAGATATTGCCCTCGGTCTGGGTCTCAGCATGGTACACAATGTGCGCGCACGTACCAACGTGATTTACGACGTCAATGGTTTTGATGACGATTTGACGATGAATTTTAAAGATGTTAAGGTTACACAAGGTACGTTAGGGTGAGTCGTAGTACGTTAGGGTTAGGCAAGATACGGTAGTTAGAATAGGGCTAGATATGGATTACTTAATAATACGGACTGAATAAATAATAATTACCTTGTATTTTCAATATAGGATATAAAAAGTTCACGTATCATAGATACAGCGATTTCCATATGAATCTGCATAATCTACCACAATTGCTTATTGTTATTTGTGAAAGTGCATTGTGCAAACTAGATGTGAATAGAAAATAGTCAATAAGTGTTCTATCGTGGGCTGCTTCACAAACTACCGTACTCAGGATACAACGAAGGAACAGTCTCTCCTCTACCCCAAGATGAAAAACGACAACAAAAGTGGATCAAGTTCTTAAATTCCAAAGATCAGGCTTCTTCATAAAATATATTCATCTGCTACAAGCATTTTACAGAAGAGATACTTTTCAAGACACTTAATCTTGTCAAGTTGAGACCTGAACGGAAAATCCTGTGCTAACAAGTATGCCTGAATCTAAAAAAATTGTAAATTTGCCTCCCGCTGCCATTTTGAAAACCATTAGAACTCCAAGAAAACCTCCCAAAAAAAAACTTTCCCAGAAGAACAGCTTGCCGATTTCAAGAAGGATGGATGCCATTACATGTTTAGAAGATATTGTTTCTGAAGGTCCAAAGAATTGTGAAAGAGGATTAAATTTTAAGCGTAAAGACAAATGTTTACTAATCTATAAAATTGGGTGCAATGAGGATAAAAATGTCCCTCAAGTCAGTAACTGCATCCGCGCATGTGAAACCTTTCACGTAAAGCTGTTTTATAGCTAATAATGCTCCAATGACCCTTCCAAATTGGTTTCGCCAAGGTAGGAACTCAAATCTCAGGAGCTGCTTTTTCCAAATGATTTACAGTATCTATACAGAGAGTCTAATTATTAATCATAACAATGCAGCAGTCAGGTACGTTTAAAAGCTATATATAGGTTCTTTAAAAAAAGCGCAGGTTTTGGTCAGAATCACCGCATAAATCATCTTCAAAACTATTGCCTTTGGCAGCACAGTCATACCCATTGGAGTTACGTCTCATCAGGAAGCAAAGAGCGTAACAGGGGGGGGGGGACTCACGAGAAACTAGCATCGAAAAGTGAAGCCATCAATGACGTCAACATCGACGAACGGTAAGGTTGAGCAGCCTAGAGTATATTTCATTCCTTAAGCATATAAATAACGAGAGCACATACCCACTAATGGAACAAATAATATAACTAGAGCACTCTGAGAGCGCATACCTCCGCCAAGTGAGTCAACGGTAGCAAAAATTCAAATTGGCTCTGAAACCATAATTTTCTTTGCATAAACTACAAAATCTAATCATTTGTGCCTTTTTATATTAATAACAGCTTGTTCAATTTTTTTTGAAGATCCGTTCATAACTTTTTGAGTTTGAACATACAAACGAACAAACCGATCTGCGCCAAAATTTGATCATTTATGTCTTTTACCATTACTAACAACTCCTATGAATTTCATAAAGATCCATTCAATATTTTTTTAAGTTATTGTGCTAACAAGCATAAAATTAAAAAGAGTGACAAAATAACGAACAAACGGACCATTACCAAAATTGAGTCATCTACTCTTTGTTATATACCTAACAACTCATGTTAATTTCATCAAAATCCATCCATAACTTTTTGAGTTATGGCATCGAGAAAAATGACGCAAACAAACAAACAAACAAACAAACGGATGGACATATCTTCAACAAAAATTAATCATCTGTTCCTCCTAACATACCTAACAATCCCTGTAAATTTCATCCAAATCGGTTCATAACTTTTTGAGTTATCTTGGTGACAGGCAAACAGAAAGACAGACAGAAAAAACACGACGAAAACATAACCTACTTGGCGGAGGTAATTATTAATAGAAAATTGCTGTGGAGGCTGATGGAAAATTTCAACAGAACCAGAGGCAAGATCTGGGCCGGTTTGGCGCCCCGATTTAACTTCTTCCTTGAATTAAAGCCTTCATTACATATCATATCCGGTTCAGAGTGCTCTTCACAAAACGTATTTAACCGAGGCCGTCAAGATAAAGACTCATTCTCGATGGTCTCAATTTAACCATATCACCGCATTTTTTCGACTTGCTTCATTCGATCTCCCGCTACTGATTAGTCAGCTACATGAGCTGCATTTGTACACGAAACACGGTAAAATGGTTGTCGTAAAGAACAGAAAGTTGTGCAATAACAGTTCCCTTAGTTTTTCTCGCGTGCTGAATATAACACGGCTTATAGCCTACTGTTATTGTTAGGATTAAGAGCCCCACCTACGAATACATGAGGTCCAGCTCCTAAATGTTTCGACTAGTCGGTGCGACGTCATTCACCGATATACCGTCATGGCTAAGTTTTATTTTAGTCCCATTGAGTCCTCCCTTTACACATTTTGCTACCTGCGTCTCATGCAATATCACCATTGTAGTCCCCCCTTTTACTTCGCTACAGCTAATTGACAGAGCTAGGAATCTATTCTAGTGAGTAGCTACTGCGATTTATCTGCCCAATTATTTTACAATTAATTCAGGTCTGAATGACCAGACCAAGTTCTGTGTGGTGTAGCAGCCTAGTCTGTCGATTATATACAGTGTCTGTTCGTGCCTTCCATGCTAGGTAGATATATAATGAAGTCTTGACTGACTGCTGACTCTTGTGTTCCTTACATTCTGATCTGCTATTAAATAGGTAGGTCACATACCTTATGTGTCTCTAACAATTCTTGTAGGCAGCAAATAATAACCCCACAATTGCAAAGTCACCTAACTGTAGGATGTTTAAAATGCGTCGCCAAGATCGTGACTTTTTTCGCCAATATCGTTGAATGTCTGTCGTACTGTGCATTCTGGCAATGTCAATATGCCCGCCCCCTTGTGGATCGCCCCTATGCGGCATTTTCTCTAAGTACCGATAACGTCTCTTTTCTCATCATATTATGGGTGATATGTTAATAGGTTTCTGCGCAATCATGTGTATATATATATATATATATATATATATATACTTATATTTATCTCCTAACTTCCCATGTGTACGGAGAACCAGTAGCGTACTCGCTGCGAATGTCACTTAACCGCTCAGCGGATGATATCTGTTGTTAGCTTTATCACATCTGCCTCAACGAACAGTAGTATTATACTTATCGATAAGTGTGGGCTAATCCCTACTATTAGTCTAAGAGTTATAAAATTACTACAGAAAACTGATTTTAATTTTTGTTCGCAGATATTACGTCGGCTCATCGCAAACTGACAACTTGGCTTGAGCTGCTGGCCATGTGAGGTCGTGCAGTCGTGCTGACCCAAGTATACGTATACCTCGAGAAAATCTGCTTTATTTACCTCTTCCGTGTCCGGAGACATGGCTTGGCTGGGTCAAGAGTAAGTGCGAGAATGAGGCTGCGCGCACACCAAAAGAATTCGGCGAGAAGATGGCAAGCGAGATGGCGGGAGTGAGTGGGGATACATGATTTTCCTATCGAACCGTACACACAGAGAGAAGCATAAGCTAGCTGGATGGCAGGAAGGAAAGAAGGAAAAGCAGCAATCGTCTCCGAAGATGGTTTCACGCCGCAGGATGAGCAGGAGCACTACCAGGCACTGGCAGGCTGTAATGGTTGAAACGCTGTTTGGGGAGGTTATGCGTGTATCCCTGCTACTGATAGGGAGCTGCACCTCCCAACCAGGGTTGTCAGATTGCTATTCTAAAAGTAGCGGATTGCTTACAGAAGTAGCCCAATTGTAAACTTCTGCAAGAATATCGGAAATTTTACGAGCAGTGTTACATGAAGTAGTAACTGTTTGTTACCTTCAGAAAATGAGGCGTAAAAAGTATTTTGCATGCATCTATTAAAGGCGTCTTTTTGTGGCCACTCTCATGATCAGAATCAGCGTGATCATGATCATCGTGACTACTGTGACTACTGAAAAGCACAAGAACGGTCAACGACTTTGTACACAAGCCAGAGACGCCATGTCAGTTGTCTAAAAATATATTTTTATTGTATTTTTACGGAAAATGGTAGGGAATGGATTTCTTATAAACCTTTATTTATTATGAAGCCAATGCATAACTGGACTATCATTATTTAAAGCATTTTGAACGCACACAGGCATAAAACTAAGGAAACTACAATTCTGGAAGTCAATATCTTCATGTGCATTCAATTAATCCCTAAATAATAAGAAAACATTACAACCTTGCATTTCCAGCCAGCCCATTGTTAAAAAAACCCCAGTGGCCACGAATTAGCACGAAATTAAAGCTAGATGAAGCCCAATACTTTTTCCGTTCGCTGCATGGCGCTCCTAGAAAGGCCGAGGTTGTGCAGTTTACTCGAAACAGTGAAATCAGTGGACGATCTCTTCGGCGAGAGCATCTCTAGGTGCGCTGCTGCAGCACCAAAGCTGGTCAACAAGCTCTTTCTAACTCTGGAGCTTTGCTTTGGAATATTCTTCCCGCTTCAATTCAGAATGTGACTGAATATAATCAGCTCACCAGTATGGTGTTGTCACACTTCGAGCAGCCCCAAT
>LQNS02278081.1:351003-364544 GCA_001587735.2 Parhyale hawaiensis
ATAAAACCGAGCAAAGGACAAAGGTTGTATCCAAAATTTTGACCTCTCAAAGGAATAACTTGGCCTGACGCTGGACCAACACAGCTGTAATCCAACTCTTTATTCCTCTAAAGGGAAAGACGTTGTCACACCAGTGGAAAGTCTCAATGGAAAAACGTCACGCGCGTAACTCAGGATGCTATTCACCGCATTCCTGGTGAAGCACCCAAAAATAGTAATGTTCAGCTGCAGGGCAGGTGATAAAGTGACAGTAATGACACCAGCGGGAGCGACAACAGTAGCGATAGCAGCGGTAATAACTGCTGTGGCAATAGCAGTGATGACAACAGTGGTAACGGCCGGGGTAACAAGGTTGGTACATACTCGCAGTGGTAGCTGCTGTAGAAATTGTAAGAACGGCAGAAGTTACTGCCGTGGCCACGGGAGTTGTAGGTACGGTACCTATCTAATCGTAATGACCACGAGAGATGGCGAGGCGAGTTGCATTAAGGGCAGAAACAAGAGTTGTACAACCGTGGCAACAGTGGCAAAACCAGCGGTAGCAGCTGGGGTATCTATCGCGGCGACAGCAAAAGTAGGTTACTGCTGCGACCACAGGATGGGGTGACAGCCGTAGTAGCTAAGCCGCCATTACGATGATTAGCGCCACACTGGTAACGTTGGGTTAACAGTGATTGCAGTACGTACCATTCATGACAAAGATTCTGCCAGGCGGTGTTTAATATGACATCTCATTCCCTTCCTCCCACACACCTTCTCATCACGCACTTCTACACTAACATCATGTACGAACCTCTTCCTAGAACGGATTAGGTTTGCAAATCGGGGCTCCACTGTATTAGACTCAGAAAATGTAGATATGAACCTCCAAAAACAGCTTCATAAACTCATCTACAGAGCAGTTACACTTGACTAAGTGGATAATCTGTACCGGTATTGTACCACGATCAGGTTCACATTGTACCATGATAATAAAAAAATCCATAGCTCTCTATAATCTTTACTTACCAGTTACCATCAGACAAAGCTGGGAAAAGCTTTATTGACCACACCTTTATGCGTGGTATAATTTTCATCTATGTAGATGCAGCAAAAATCCTATACCAGAGCTTAGCAGGTAGTGTACATTTATGCACTACATGTATATATCTAGCTACATGAGAAAAAAGCAAGAAATTATTGTGTTCCACAGTTTCATGGGATTGAAAATACATAGATAGGTATTACACACCATAGGCTATATTACCTTGAG
This sequence comes from Parhyale hawaiensis, assembly GCA_001587735.2. NCBI lineage: Eukaryota > Metazoa > Arthropoda > Malacostraca > Amphipoda > Hyalidae > Parhyale > Parhyale hawaiensis. Next base: position 352,256 of record LQNS02278081.1, read on the forward strand.
CATTTTTTGGTTAAAGACATGGACAATAGCATATGGGAAACATTGGACCGCATTGCACCACAAAGGTCCTCATTGTACCACATGGTCGGCATTGTACCGCTCTACGGTAGGTAGAAATACGCTGTAGACTTGAACAGTCTTTTATTTCTCAAAATTTTCTGCCTGACTTGAAAAATCAGGAAAAAGTTTTGTGTGGTAAACAACAAATTTTCTGAAACTTGACAAATGTTTTTGCAAACATGTTTTGTATGGTTTTTGTAGAAATGAGGTCACACACTCTTTTTCTTTTTTGCTTAGAGGACAGCTGCAAACCCTGAAATGACCCCAATTAAATGCTCTAACAGTTCCTACCCTCATTTTGGGTCTATCACAATTGTTACCCACCTGGGGTTGGAGATTGTTACTTACCCCAAGATGACTCCGGTCCTTTCTTACCCCAAATGACTATATATAACACTGAAACTGTCAAGCGTTAGTGCTGTTAAAAGTTAGCTACAGTACCTACTTCCTTTTGAGTTCCATCCAAACGCTGTTTGAAATTTTACTGCAACAACCCTCTATTAAGTACCTAGCTATAGGTAGCTATGCTTCAGATAGGTAATTATGCTAACCTGCATTTTTTTATCAATACAGGTGCTTGTGGAAATTGGACAGCAGGTCTTAGGACTTCAGCCACCACAGGAGGAGGATGAGGTTGAAGCATTTTTAGAACAAATGCTTGCTGAAGAACTTCGATCTCTGTGACACAAGAAACTTAGTCTCGAAGGGTGAGTTGTCTGATAAGAATTCTGACTAATTCCAGCTATGTAGGTATTTCGTGGGTGACCATGTGAATTCTAACATTGGCTTAATATTTAATTTGCAGTGGCTCACTCCAGCTCACTCGCATGGCGGCTGCATCAGTCCAGTTCCTCTCCTCTTATGAAGCTTAGTGTTCAGGCTTTGAAACATGGAAAAATTCTAGAGTTCCACTTTTGAGACTTGGTCTCAGAATGGCTAGGGCCTTTTGACTAGGACTTGTTACAGGTACCTGTCCATTGTGGACTTAGTTTCTGTGAGGCAAGACTTCTTGGAACTTGAGCAAGTCTGTGCTGCCTGATGATACTTCACAAGATTTATTCTTGTAATATGAACGCTTAGATTCTTCTCATCTGGATTCTGTTTTGGATTGTAGGTAGTCTTAATTCGAATTCTGGAATTTCTTGGCTTTGGTTGTCCTTTCAAGCAGACTGTACAAGCATGGAGCCTGAGTTTATAACTCATAATTTAAAAATTTTTGCTGTGGAAGAAGATGACTCTTGCTGGAACAGATGCTGCTCATTTGATGAGCTGGGGTAGATGCCTCAAAAGAATTGGTTATCTTGAATAAAGATTCATGCTCACCAGGGGTAATGGAGAGGTAGACCTTAGGGTCTCAGTCCTCTATCCTTTATCCTAGTTTACTGATTTGTCTGCTGCACAATATGTCCGAGTTTTGTTTTAATTGTATAGTGAAGTGATTATTCAACCTGTGAATAGTATGCTTTCAGCCAGTGCCTACTGGAACATACTCAAAGCTCTACGTGCCTCCAGGTCACTGTGTGGCTTTAGGAGAAAGGTGAACCTTGAGCACTCCTTACCGCAGGTAGTAACCGGAAGTAGGCTGCATAGAGACTAAGGGATGTCACTTTCAGCTCTGTAGGGATGATGGGTTGGGTTTGGGTGAATATTTGCGCCACTTGGTTGGGTTAAGATTCCACAAAAAACAGACCAACCCATTATAATACAAGTCTCCAAGTATGAGTACATATCTTTGATGTTTGGGCCTTATGCCTTTTGGTTGAACGTGCAGCGGTAGGATCAGACAGCCTAGTGTTTTATACCTGATCTAACTTGAAACAGTAAATCAAATCCAGGTTGTATCATATGTGGAAAGGCCCCAGGGATGTTTGTCTTTCTAAGGCTGAAGTTTGCCCTTAACTGGGTGGGGGGGGGGGGGCTAGCCTTGAGGCCAGCTTCTTAGGGAGGGCTTACTGTCAGGTGAGCAATCTCAGAGATGTGCGATGAGAGATATTTGTGTGGAGTGACTGGAGACAGTCTTTTACTTTGAAAGTCGGAAGATGTTTCTTCATTGCAGATCCTTGAAGTTATGCCCTCAGGATTAAGGTATAGGCCTATACCTATCTCTGCTTGTTCCAAATAGGCATTGGTACAAGAAGAGTGCAGAGATATTTCGGTGTCCGACTTTAAGGTTGCAGAGTCAAAGGAATAACGAGGGGAAGTGGCCCTCCCGAAGGCGTCCCCTACCCCCGTTAAGAGGTGGCTTGCTATATCACAGTAGCCTAGTCGGCGATGTCTAAACCTCTGGCAGGACTCTGCTGCCAACCCACAGCCAAAGTTTAACCCGCTTATATCATGGACTATGCATGTATATAGTGATTGCTCATTGTGATGTGTGTATTGGAGCCTGTGGTCTTTACATTCTCTGAGGAATGTTTGGGGATATAGGGCTTTACTACATGCAATAGACTTGTAGTTACAAGTTACAGTATTAGCTATTGGTATGGCGGGTGCAGCCCATCAGAGGAGTTCAGGTGGAGTCTAGGAACTCTCGCGATGCAGTCGACGGACTTTTATGTAGCTACAGTAGCTACCATAGGCTTAACCTTCCGCGTCAAGGGTAGCTTTTGTGTATTTTTCCAGACTAGCATGCATGCTATGTTCACACCTTGTAATTCTGGGTTTTTAAGCTGGTTGACTTTAAAGACTGTGAATTTTTCTGAGAGGTAGGATACTTGGTGCAATAGCCTAATGCCAGCAGAGTCCAGGTTTTAGCTTCTTGTACTGTGTACGAAGCCTTCATAAAGTGGAGTACTGTACTTTAGTAGCTCTCTATGTTGTCTCTGGTCTTACAGGGATGAAGTCAGAGAAAGCTAAGCATAAATAGGTAGTAAACACCTTCAGCGCCATGGTGTAACTTACGTGTACGGTGCGGTGGTCTTGGGCACATACCTACTATGAGTGCTCTTTGTATTCCTACGAATTTAAGCCTGGTGTCTTGAGATGCACAGAAAATCATGTGGAGGTTACTGAGTGCGACAGGTTCCCCTGCAAAGCAGGGGTTTACCAGCTTGTACTGTGTACAAAACCCATATATAAGAGAAGTGTCGAAGCTTGGGCGGTGTTCTGTGTTCAGCCTCACAAAATGGCAGTTTGAGGCAACTTGATAATAGGTTCACCCCTTCTGGTGTCACGGTGTAACCCAGTGGTTCCCAAACTTTTTTGGGCTAGCGCCCCCCTGGAGGCCAGGTACAATCCTAACGCCCCCCGCCCGTTGCGCCAATTGCAATAAACAATCGAATACGCACTTTTTGGTATGAATCGAATCCGAAAGAAGGTTAAACCGAAGTGCAAGTCATGAAAAAAGAGAAACTTAGAACTCGCCAACGCCCCCAGGGGGGTGGTATCGCCCACTTTGGGAACCACTGGACTGTAACCTATACGTCTGGCGTTCTAAGCTTATATTCTTGTTGGAAGCTTCTATCACTAGATGCTCAGTTAGGCTTTTGGAGATGCAGCTACTATCTGCAGTAAGTTATCTCCTTCAGAGTTAAATGTAATCTATAGGTATTGTGTTCTCACTGTTGTACGATTACAGAATGTTATTCTGTGTATGGTAGACCTCAGCAGTGGAGACGCCGGGATGCTTTGGGAGGTCTCTACGTGCTGTAGGCCTAACGGTCATAACTTTGCCCCTATGGTAGAGATAGTCTACAGTACCCTCCAAAACTAAGGGACAAATTTTCAAAATGATATCACTTTTTCCTAACCATGCTAGATAGTTCTTCTGCACATTATTATCCAGTAAGATGTTGATTGTGTTGAAATTTGAAGCATGTAGGCCTATGAGGGACAATAAAAAGCTTTTCTCTTGAAATTTATACCTTCCAAAACTAAGGGACAAAAAAGCAAAATTTGTTAATTTCTTATTCAGTTCGTACTTCTTTAATGACACACCGAAGACAAAGTTTGACACTGCCATTTGTAAACATTACACTTCGTTGCATGATGGCACTACATCAGAAAGTTGATTATATCGTGTGACAAGATATCAAGTTGCACAAGAATAATTTAGCTAAATATTATAGAAATTTCTGAGAAGGTAAACCGTTTGAAAAGTTTTGTGGGCGGAATAGTTAAGTCGTCTGATGAAATTGGCTGCGTTAAGTCGTATGATGAAACTGGCTGCGTTGGTGCCCCTAAGAATGCCGACAGGCCTCGTAAAACGTCAGAGGACAGAGTCATCCAGCGTACGTCATTGAAGGATCGTTTTTCAAATCCTCAGCTGCAATGAGTAAGGAAATTAATGACACAACATGTATGAATCTCTCATGTCAGACCGTTTCTCGGCTCCTTCAAGAAATAGGGTTATTTGCAAGATACCCACAGAAGAAACCACTTGTCAGGGCCATGAACAAGAAAAAGAGGTTAGAGTTTGCAAACAAGCATGTTAACTGGTCCCATGAAAATTTGGCTAGAGTGTTTTTCAGTGATGAAAGTGCGTTCAATTTGTTTGGTAATGACGGTAACAACTTTGTTAAAAGATGTGAAGGTAAAAAATTCAGTGTAAGGTGTACTAAGAAGACTGTGAAGTTTAGCGGCGGGAGCGTGAGGGTTTTCGGTATGTTTTCTAGTCAAGGGACGCCTCTCGCTCGTTTGCAAACCCGTGTGAATGCTCAGGTGTATAAAAATCTGTTGGAAGGTATTGTCGTTCTTAATATTGTAAACTCAGGTGTCCCCAGCCCTATCTTCATGCAATACAATGCCCCCTGATACAAGGCAAAGACAGTCATGAGTTACCTTGAGCAGCAAGATCTCAAAGTTATGGATTGGCCACCACAAAGTTCTGACCTAAACCCACTCGAGAATCTTTGGAAAACACTAGGGGTGAAAGTTATGGCAAGAAACCCTATCAATACTGAAGATCCTTGGATGAAACTTCAAGAAGAATGGGCGAAAATTACTGTTGAAGATTGTCAGCGTCTCATTCGGTCATGCAGTCGACGATGTGCAGCTGTAATCAAAAGCCAGGGACTATTTACCAAATATTGATTGTTCACCAACATTTTGCTAAATATATCTAGCAATATATTGAGTTAAGTGCATTTTTTCTTGTTTGTCCCTTAGTTTTGGATGTTATAAATTTCAAGAGAAAATCTTTTCATTCGTAATATTTTATTATCCCTCATACATGTCTCAAATTTTGACACAATAATCAACATCTTACTGGCTAATAGTGTGCTGAAGAAGAAGTAGCTACCTGGCATGGTTAGAAAAATGTTATGCCGTGTTTAAAATTTCTCCCTTGGCTTGGGACAGTAGCTACTGTATTTCTTCTAGTTATGTGTCTGTGCCTTCAATTTAGGAAGATGAACCTTATTTTGGTGTGTTTAAGTCTTGGGGGCTTAAACTCACAAAAGTATAGTCTGAGAACTGCGACGGTCAGTGGAAGTCTATGTACAGATAATATAACATACAAACAAGTTTGACGTGCAAGCCCGTGCTCTTGTTGGGAGGTGACTTGGGATCAGGTTTTTGACCCTAAGTTTCAGAATGGAGTGATAAGATTTATTTTGTGTTATAATACTTTAGGGTCTAGGCATACCTATAGATACGGTGTACAAGAGTCTACAAACTGTAAAACCCCGGGAACTCGACCTTCGCAAATTCAGATCTTTTGTGATTTGCCGAGGTGCAGCTCAGCACTAGCTTTTGCCAAGTTAGATGAAAAAATGCCAACAGAGTTGTGTTGCCGAGTTGTAGCTCGGCAATTACATCATGTTGCCGAGCTACAGGGAAAAATCAGGGGCGTGCCATTATCTAAAGCTTGGGAAACGACACTAAAACTGCCGGCAAGTCGCGCCGTAACTCGGCAAAGTCACGAGTTTCTGAGGTTTTTGTCGATGTTGTCAGTACCCGCTTAGCTTAACTAGGCAACCTCAAGAACTCGGCAAGGCTTTCCCCAGTGCTTGCAGAGTTTTCGGGGTTTTACTGTACCTATTAGGTCTAAGTTTGGGGACGGGCAGAATAGCCCATACCCATGTATGAGAAGGTAAAACCTATAAGCTTCTGAGACCGGGTTTGGAATTAGGTGTATGGGGAACAGCCTCTACCTAATTGGGAGATCCGGGAGCAGCGTTTCGACTGGAACCTACGGTAGTTCTCTCACCTCACTGTACCTCAGAAGGGGCGATGACCTGGCCGCCCATCTAAGGATTCAGTAAGGATTTCCTTATGATGATTAGTCACTTTTTGCACTGCTAGTACACTGGTTGCTAAACACAGAATGTGTAGTGGTTATCCTCATGAGCTAAGGTTGTCCAGTCCTGGAGAACCAACGTATGAAAGTGGTAACTCAGGGTAATGGTGGCTAGAACTAGTATGTCGCAGAGGATGTGTGTCAAGCCTCTCCGATCCTTAGCAGAGTGGGGATATGTATGTGGACACAGTGTTCCTGTTTCAGATGTCATATCCCACAGGCATTGGTCCTTGAACTAGATGGGAAGTTTGAACCAGGCTACCTAGCAACTTCATCTCGGTCCTTATTTCTAATGTTGTACAGAGGGTAGAACAAGGAAGTGGGTATATTCCATATATTAGGATAGAAATATTGAGTGTTCCTGACTTGAGGAGATCCCACAACTAGTGAGCTTCGGACTGTAATTTTAGTAGTAGAGCTCAGGGAGAAGAGACTGTTAGCTTGTCTCGGAGCACAGGACTAAATTCAGCTCTGTGCTCCGGTGCGGAGTGGTTCAGGCCCAGTGAAGGAGCTGTCTCGTGTTTCTATGTAGTGGGTGGAGCCTGACATCCAAATTTCTCCAACTACAGCATGGGGACATCAATCCCCATGCCATTTGGTAGGTACTGGCCTGGTTTCAATAGCTCATGTTTCTTTTCATGTAGAGACCTAAGTGTCATTGTAAGGAGGTTTCTACTTTCCCTATGGACTTAATATCAGGAATCGATTTGCTCCCCTGCTTGGAGGCTTGAAGCAGGCTCTACCTGAAGTGTTACAGCTAGAACTTCTTCCTCGGTTGTTGAGGGCCAGGGGACCCGCAGAGGCTACTGCCTCAGGCTAAGAGTTTGGATTAGGCTTCTCAGACTATTAGCTATAATTCTGGTGTATTTTAAGATATGGAATAGTAACTATGAGAATCTTGAAGCCTCGATTTCTCTCTCTACATAACCTAGAGATTCGGCAACTCACTGTAGTTTTCAGAAGACGTGATGTAGTGAGCACAGGGCCCCAGGCGTAGGAAAGAATGCTCTCCTACCTTAAATTGCACTAGTCAGTTTCGGTCTTATAGCTTCTGTTTTTCTTGTGATCTCTTATGTCTGGGAGACAAGTGATTGGAGTTAGCTACATTGAATTGAGACACATGGCAATGCCCACGTTTCAGAGGGATGTCACTGTAGACTGCCTTTAAAAGAGTTTATTTCATTACGATCCGTGAGTTGTTTCGGGGAGCAGAGGTCCCTGGAGGAAATAAGTGGACTCCCCTATTCTGCATGGAAGACCCTGTTTCCGACGCATCGCGTTGGGGGCCCGTTCCGGGGCGGGAGGACCTTTGTGGGAGAGCGTTGCGCTTCTGGAGGAGTAGGGGGTCCTGTAGTGGGCCCTAGCTGGACGGATCTGGGCGACGGTTGGAAGCTCCATTTCTCTACAGAACTTTAAGGGGAGTCTGTACAGGAGTAGTTCATTTGAGGTGAGGGTGTAACTCATAGAATGGGATCGGTCTAAGCGCGGTCGGCTGAGGCAAACAGGCTCAAGCGGCCTCAGAGTCGTTGAGAAGAGAGCAATAGCTGTGTTCAACAACTCGTGGAGTCTCAGATGGTTTTGGACCGCAGCTGGATATGAAGATAGCTTAGCAACTCCTCCCTTTTTAAGGCGTTCTGTCTTCCGAAATATCGGACAAACAGAAGAAGGGAAGGCAGAGTTGCCGAGGTTAGTAGCAGGGAGATTGGCCCTGCGGGAATTGCGATTGGGGACCTCCCAATGGTCTATGATTGCAGAAGAAGCAAAAGGAGGGAGACTTAAGTTGAGCCCTGGCTCTATCAGAAATAGAAGGGCCGATGAGAAACATGACAATCTGATTCATTCTATGGTATTCGGAGATATATTGCCACAGTGGGAGGCAAGTTTTGGAACTTTCACCTGGTTACAAGCCCATAGCACGGTGGAAGGTGGCCTGGGTAGATGAAATAGTTTAAGGACCCCGCTGCAGTCTCAGTGGGCTGACAATTAGATATCTTCTACGAGGCTGATCTTGGGTTTTAGATCCGAAAGAGTGGTCCTCACAGGAGGGTGCCGAGGCGGCGGCGCTCTAGTTTTGGAGCCTCGGGAGACCAGCTCTTACAGAATTATAGAGGGAGGATTTCTAAAGGGGATTATCCCGTTTTCTTTCTCATCTACCAGAGCAAAGCCTGGCTAGAGCTTGGCTAAGTCTGCATTGGCCTTGGGGCCTAAGGTCGTATTTGGACCGACACCTATTGAGGTAAAAAAAATCTAGCCAAGGTCTTGCAAGGTATATAGCCTCAAAGTAGATCACCGAGAAAACTACTTGTCTAAAGATAATCTGAACTCACCCACATTGGACCTATGGACTTGAGGATATTGATTTAAGCGAGCCACTACAAATCGTAGGAATATTGCAATTACCGGTAGCTATTTATTTTGCAGTAGTAAGCAGAGGCAAAGTACCTCAGCAGGATTCTTAGAATCCCATAACCCGTTGTTTTGTGTCTAAGTAAACGTTTATGCTCGTTCACATACCTAGTGATGAGATGGTGTAGGGTGCCGGCCTATGTACCTTGAAATATGTGCACACACATACACAAGAAAAAATCTGAGTACTTGCCTGTCTTGATGAGTATGGTGACTCCAAACTACCCGCCTGAAGTGGATGTGTCTCAGGCCGACATTCGGAGCGAATCTCGGGTGCTACTGACGGAGGTATTCTGCCTTCGCTTATCACTGCAAAAATATCTCATTGCAACATTCCTACTATTTATAATTACCTCCATCAAGGAGGTTATGTTTTCATTGAGTTTGTCTCTTTGTCTGTCACCAAGATAACTCAGGAAGTTTTACTGTTAGTATCTAACAGGAACAGACGATCAAACTTTGCTGAATTATCATTGAACCATTTGTTTGTCTGCCTCTTGGTTTTTTACATTGTAACCTAACTGAAAATGTTACGAATGGACCTTGATGGAACTTGCAGGAATTATTGGAGATGCTGCTTGGAGCAAGTGAGCAAATATTTATGATGTGTTTGTTTGTCTCTTAGTTTTTATGTTTGTCGGTAACATAACTGAGCAGATTATAAATGGATCTCTGCTGAATTTGTAAGAATTGTTATAGCTAAATGTTAGATGACACCAGTGACCAAATTTCGGAGATGACTGGTTTTTCCGTTTGACTATATATCTACTGTTTGCTAAAATGTTTGTTGGAACTTGACTTGGAAAGTTATGGATGGATAATCATGAAACTTGTAGGAATTGTTAAAGTTATTAAAAGGCACAAGTGACCTAATTTGGCGATGATCAGTTGGCTCGTTTGTGTGTCTCACCAATGCTTGTCTTATAGCTAGCTTGTCACAACATAACTGAAATAGTTAGTGCATCATATCGTAAAAAAATTACCGAAACTGTTATTACCGTCGAAAGACACAAATTACCAAATTTTGTTTATGATAAAAAAGAAATCTTAGTTATGGGCCAATTTGCATTTTTCACTTGCATTGCCTTGCTTGGTTGATGTGTAGGCTCTCAGAGTGTTATGGTTAACTATACCTATGATATATGTAACTAGTGTCACCAGCTATCACATGTGACTGTGAAAATTATGAATCAGCTAGGCACCTCTTCGTACGTACTTGTTTTTTCTTCTCTTCCTTTCCCAACTTGCTGTTCCCATGTGCATTGATTCTGTGATTCTGTGTGGGAATACCCTCATGCATGGGTTCCCTATTTCTATCGACATATCTGTACTGTATGTCTTTTTTTTTTTTCTTCCTCGTGAAATCTCCTTTGTTGCGGAAATGGAGGCTTAATCTACTTAATAATAGTAATGCAAAGATGATCTACACTCCCCATAGCCAGTAGCTACTAATTGAGGAGGGGGCATCCACTGGAGTTACAAATGAATTTCTAACTGTAGCTACCTGTAATATGGTTCTCTTGCTCCACTTTTCGCAGCTATTTATTGGCATAGTATTGCTGTATTGAGCAATGTAGCTACCTAGTGTGCCATACAATTAAACTGACTGAATGTTGAGTTTATAATTGTGTGGAGCATATGGACAAGAATACCTACTTAGTTTCAAGGGTCCATCACTGAAATACCAAGGTATGTACCTAGCTATTTTAGACTTCTTGGGAGTAGTAGATGTAAATGCAGTAGCTACCTACCTATAGATTACTTGGCTGCATATTAAGCCTTCCATTTATCTGTTCAGAAAAAGAAATTATAATATGGATCTATTCTACTGGTTGCTCCATGTCTCTAGAAATTCTGCTGTCGCCGAGGTGGACCAGATAGGGAGGGAGCTGCGAAGGATACAGCTTCGTGAGCAGGAACAACAGCGACAACAAAGTGCAGCATCAGGAGGCCTACAGCAACAGAACGGCTGCAGTCGAAGCACAGATGTTTGTATTGTGCAGTAGCAGTTGTGTTTGTTGCATTTTCCAGGCAGTGTCTAGGTCTCATTATTTGCATATTTTCAGAATTCAATATGTAGCTCTTAAGGGACATTACATGTTTCCTCTGCAAACTTTGAAACCTATTTCATAATACCTAAGTAGTCTACGTGTCCACTTCATCTGTTTATCCATATGTATACTGCAACTACATTGACATATTTCAGGTTTTGTTGGTGCCTCTCAATTTGTTTTGTCATGCTCCCTCACGAGGCACGAAATTAGCCATAAAGCATAGCCCTCAGGGGGCATATTGTGGCCGGCCCTTTCCCTGCCACAATATGTTACGGCATCACGCACCCAAGGGTCCCGAATGCCGTCTCCGCAGGGGATGCAGCATCTGGTCGCAGTTCCTGCTGACAAGCTTAGTTTTGTAAAGTTAGGTAGGCTCTCAATACTTCCCATTCTGTTTCGGGAGGTGGGCTGCCGATCGAGGTGGCTGACCTATTCTCGCTAGACTTCTACTTTCTTGTATTTCGTCTCCTTCCCCTGTGCGGCGTAACTGAGCGACAGCGTTCAGCCGCGCCCGGGGATTGGAGATGCTCAACTTGCGCCTTATTCCTGTCAGTAGAGCACTGACCACTCTGAGACCTACCGGCAGAAAAGCCGAGACAAAAATCATTGACAATTTAAAACGCGCACTAGTCGGCGCACGAGCCTGTTGTTAAACACAGGAATAGTTTGGCGCGATATAGGCAGTGTGCCATTGAAGCGCTAGTAAAAACTTCCACTACTACTGACTACTACTACCTACTACTACACACCATAGAGCATAGGGTTAGGTTTGTTCAGTGTATAAGATAGTAGGCAACGCTTTGCTATTTTATGTATCCTTCCGTCATAAAAGCATTTTATATATGTCCAGTGAGAAGGGCCTTGTTTCGCTGTCAGTAGTACATATTTATAAATGCCAGAGTGTAACTTTTTATCTATGATGAGAACAAGGATGCTCGAATCTACTGTTGATATTAAACCAGTCAAATAGCTATTCCTTAATATGAACAAAAAGGTCGGCAGTCACAGAGTAGCTATATAAAATCGTAAGAATATGTTTCGGAAATCTTTCCTATCTTTGGAATAACAAAATTTGAAGGATAAATAAACTGTATAACTTTTAAAATATTAATTTTTTCTCTATATCTGTGGTAGCTAGTCGGTGATAGAGATGTTGTCTGGGGCAGGTCTAAAATGCAAATGGATGAAGCTCCTTGGAGGTCCAGATGACAGTACCTGTACAGTCAGAGAATTTGAGATCAGTTGTGGATTACGAGGAATGGTACAACCAATGTCGTTATGTTATGGCTAGGTTGTGTTCTATGGATGTAGACGGATTCTAAAGTTTTGATTGGAATGGGTTGGAATAGTCTGTAATGAAAAAGTCGCTCTTAGTGAAGCGATGGTTAGTTTGCTTGGAAGGAAGACGGGTAGCTGCATGTGTGTGTTTCGTGAGTGTTAAATCGGTTCTACAGGATACACTTGAATGTTGGTCGGTAGATTACAGCTTTTGAGGGTGTGGGAGGCTTTTTTTAAAAATTTAAAGTAGGAC
>LQNS02278081.1:365290-386333 GCA_001587735.2 Parhyale hawaiensis
TAGCTGCATGTGTGTGTTTCGTGAGTGTTAAATCGGTTCTACAGGATACACTTGAATGTTGGTCGGTAGATTACAGCTTTTGAGGGTGTGGGAGGCTTTTTTTAAAAATTTAAAGTAGGACTCAATGGTGTGTTTTTGTATGTAAGTTTGAAAATTTTTTGCATGTAGACTTCAGAGGGGACGTTTTCACAACATTTACCGTATCAACTGCGGCTTTGCTAGCTGTATGCAAGGTAGTGGAATAAGTCAAATTTATGAACGAAAGGTTAAGCACTGCTGGGATCGTATAGTTTGTCTAGAAACTGTTAGCAGTTGTGACTTAGAAGATGGTGCGGAGAGCTAACATTTATTTATAAAAAATGTATGAGAAAATCTATTTCATTTGAAAATGCAAGGAGATGGGAAAAATGGTATGCCCAAAATAGTAGGTAGAGTTTTTATTGCGTTCATTTTAACTTGATCTTAGCTCATTTCCCGGACAATACCTTAGCTCTCAGTCAACATCCTCGCGGCGGATGAAAATTTGAAGAGCAAGGTTGGACAAGAACGAAAAATCACAAAAATATATCCCAATACTCTTCTTGTGGAAGCTTGTTACCTCGGAACCGCACAAAACCCTAAATGAAACTATAGGAGCCATCGTCTGTGAAGCCTTGGATCGGGCACGGTGGAGGAAATGCTGGGTGCTTTCAAAAGCCTGGGTGTCACCATGGTGGAACGAATGAAGAGGAAGCAAGATGGAATACTATTAAACACTCACCGATACATCCTCACCTTTAATAGAATAAAACTACAAGCACCTCTTACAATAATAGAATGGCATCACGAACTTATTAGCATTTATATACCTTCGCCAATTAGATGCAACCATTGCCATCGATTGGGACACACCAAAAACTGGTGTCGCCGTAAGATCGACTGCTGTGCCGGATGCGGCGAAGAACATCATATGGTTGCAAACTGTACCAACCCACCGAATTGTATCAACTGTGGTGGACAACATCGATCCTCAGACAAAAATTACGACAAGTATAAGTTCACAGTTGAGGTACTGGCGACCCGAGCTGGGTAACATATCCCTCATCGCGAAGCTCTTGAAACAGTGTGTGAGAGGTACCGAGCGGAGCAGCTCTAGCCGGTGCCTCTGCCAGTGGCCGGAACATCGCAGTACCACATGGCTCTCAGACTAATGAAACTAACAGTGCTAGCAGTGTGAGCCTGACTCAAGATAACGATTTCTGTTGCCGGAAAGCGGAGAAGAATGCCAAATTTGCTGTGCCTTCCGAAAGAGCTCCCACTAAAAGCCGGTCATCATCTCGCTCTTCTTCTAAGTCTCCTCTTAAGACTTCAACTAAACCTCCACAATCCCAATCAGGTACTTCGCTTCCTTCTAATAGTCGGATGCTTGAGTCCCCTCCCAACAAAACAAAAAGTGGCCCTGACCCTAAGGTTGGAACTACGCATGCTGCTGCTAGTAAACCTGCTGAAACCGCTATTCCAAAACACGTTGTGGGACCTACAGTGGACCCCTCGAGCACCTCTCTTGAAACTGACACCAACAATAACAAAACTTAAAATAATAATAAACCCTCATCGTCATCGCAACAATGGATACGACGCAATGGATGCGGACTGCTCTGTTGAAATAAAATGGCAGCCTGACGCCCTAGCTGACCCATCAAAGAAGCAGCTTACCTCTCGGAAACAGAACAACGAACAGTCCACCCATGTGTATTCTCCGCCTAGAAATATCTCCGTTAGTGGAGGCACCTCGTCGACCCAAACTGTCCGACATCATACTGACCGTTTTGTCAGGGGTACGGGAAGGGGTAATCGAGGAGGCCAAGTCTCAAAACGCGGGGAATGAGCTTCATATCGTGGAGCCTGCAATCATATAAAACCAAGTTCTCAGAACTCAAACTCATTCTGCATTATGAACTACCCATATGCGTGTGTCTTCAAGAAACACGCATCAATAAGACCATAGTATCACCATCTTCTGGATACTCTCTATTCACATGTTCCATCTCCTGTTTACTGCTGATGTACTTTCAGCGTTAGCAGATCAGCTGCCCCGCTCATTCCTGATGATGGAAGATTTTTATGCTAAGAGCACCCAATGTATGCCTATAGACCAGTCTAACGATAGACGCCTACAGGTGGAGGACTTTTCTCTACGAAATAATGCGTCTGTCCTTAATGATCAGATTCCCAACACACTATCATCCAAACACGAACCCCAAGCGTTATAGATATCGTTTTCTGCAATAGTGATGTAATATTGGACTTCGACTTTCGAGTAATACAATATCTGCATGTCAGTGACCATTACCCAATTGAAGTTTCTCTCCACGAACCACTTCAAGTCCAACCAAGACCAGTTCGCTATTTAATTAACAAAGCCAACCGGACAATATTTCGTGCCTTAACTAAGGTTCGTTCAATATCAGCTGGCCCTATCTCTCTTGACGCACTCTTTGAAGTCTGGTTAGCACGATAACAACAGCTGTTGATCAGTCAATACTTGCATCAAATGGAACGCTACCTCGACCACCGCACCCTTGGTGGAGTCAGGAATGCAAGCAGGCCCAGGCGCGAAGGAGGAGAGCGGAGAGGGCTCTGCGCAACCAGCACTCTAAACAGACTGATTGTATACTACAGAGCCAGAGCAATCTGTCGCTATACATTTCGACAAGCAAAGATTAAATCATGGCGCACATTTGTCTCGTCAGTTAATTCGAACACGTCGTTCCACCTGTCTGGAAGCGAGTGCAGAAAATAGGGAAATTTCGACCTCGTCCTATACCGCCCATATTAACCAATGACGGGACCCTCGTTGGTGATCCACTCAGAGTTGCTAATGTATTTGCAGATCATTTTGCCTTAGTCGGAAATGGTCAACAAGACTCTCCTGCCTCTATACGCTACAGAGCAATAACGGAATCTAGACCTGTCTTTCTATCGCGTTTTGATTCACCTCTCAACAGCCTTTAATCGGTACTGGTGGTGATCTTGTTGCGGACCCCGCTGCCAAGGCAGACCTTTTGTTGTGCTACTTTGATGAAAAGCAGAGCCGGGACCGGGCGCGCATTCCTTTAGCATGTGATCCCGAGCCGAGGTTCTCCGGTTTTGTTTTCAGATCCTCCGAAGTGCACTGCCTTCTTCTTGACCTGGACCCCTATGGGGGCACTGATCCATCGGGCATGTTTCCTTTCTTTCTTTGGAGGGTGGCTGGTGTGCTCGCAGCCCCGCTTGCTTCCGTATTCCGTCGAATGTTGTGGCTGGGCTCTTTCCCGGAGTGCTGGCGTGTTGCCCATGTGACGCCTGTTCCGAAGGGCTCGGTTTCATCCCGTACCTCTGATTATAGACCCATCTCGATCACACCTGTTTTGTCGAAAGTTTATGAGAGGTTNAAGGGCTCGGTTTCATCCCGTTCCTCTGATTATAGACCCATCTCGATCACACCTGTTTTGTCGAAAGTTTATGAGAGGTTGGTTGCGTCGAGATTGGGTTGCTTTCTTGAAAAGCAGGGTGTCCTTCTCCCAACACAATATGGTTTTCTTAAGGGCTTGGGAACCTGTGATGCTCTGCTTCACATTTCTCATGTGTTGCAGTTGGCTTTTGATGGGGGTCATGAGGCAAGGTTGATACAGCTTGACTTTAGTGCTGCTTTTGATCGCGTGAATCACCTTTGGCTGCTCCATAAGCTGAGATTAATGGGTATTGGTGGTTCACGTCTCGCGGTAATTAGTCAATTTTTATCTGACAGACGTCAATGTGTAGTTGTTGACGGGAAGAGGAGTGAGTTTTTGGATTTGGTTTCGGGTGTCCCACAGGGTAGTGTTCTGGGCCCATTGTTGTTCATTGTATATACAGCGGTTCTGTTTCATCTTGTTAATAATTTACTTGTTACGCCGATGATGTTACTTTGCTGGCTGTTTGTGATAAGCCTAGTGATAGATTAGAGGTTTCAGAATCTAATCCTAGCATGATTGGGAAATTATTGATTCCTGGTGTTCTAGGTGGGGGATGAGGCTAAATGCTGGCTCGTGTACAGTGGGACTTCCTTTTCCTGCACTCATGCTGGATGGTGTATCACTTCCTGTGGTTAATGACTTCGTAATCTTGGGTGTCAATTTTCATTCAAAGTTGACGTTTGAGCCCCACATTCGTTCGGTTGCCTCACGTGCATCGCAGAAAATTGGTCTTATGAGGTGTGCTTGGAGGGTGTTTGGCTGGTAGAATTGACACGTCGCTGCTTTAATTGCTTTGTCCTCCCTCTTCTGGAGTACTGCTCTGTAGTCTGGAGTTTTGCTGCCGACTGCCACCCGTGTTTGCTTGACAAAGTGGTTCGTCGATGTGCGTTCATGCTACATGGCGTTGTGCCTTGTGATCTGGCGCATCGTCGCCGAGTTGGTGGTGTCTGTTTTCTGTATAAAATCTATAACTGCCCCAGTCATCCACTGTCTGAGTTTCTTCCGGATCCATTTGTTCGGGTGAGGTATACTCGGCGGACTGGTGCTCTCCATGAGCTTGCCTTGGAACCGTTACGATGCCGTACGGGCCAGTATTCCCGTTCGTTTTTTCCATCGCGTGTGGATGTTTGGAATGGTCTCGATGGCTCTGTCTTTGCTGGTGCTGGTATTGGCAGCTTTAAACGATCTGTACACAGAGCTATTCTGTGATCTTGGATCTTCTTTTTTTTTCATTCTTTTGTTTTCTCCACCCGCCGGGCTGGTTGCGTGGGGGTTTGTTAACCTCATGGAGTTTGTCCGTTCCTACGTCGCCAGTCTGGTGTGATTTAATATAATAATACCGAACTACTGAAGGCGCTCTCCGAGACCACGGGTTTCAGCCATGGCATTGACAACATCACGTACCCGATGTTGAAGCATGCACACCCAACCTGCTTAACCTTTCTCCTTAATGCATACAACAGAATCTATAGCAATCACGAATTCCCAACCGTCTGGCACACAGCCATGTGATTCTTATTCCGATGCCCAACAAGGACCGCTCACAGCCAACTAACTAACGACCAATCTCACTCACTAGTTGCGTGTGCAAGCTCTTTGAGCGATTCATTAATCACAGACTCATTTGGTATCTGGAAAAAGACCAACTAATTTCCCCAATCCAATCGGGATTTAGACGTAAGAAAAGCACCACAGACCAACTTGTACAGCTGGAGAGGGATGTGCTGAGTACCGTCTCTTCACAGAAACACACAGTGGGTGTGTTCTTTGACATCCGAAAAGCCTACGACACTGCCTGGGCTTGTGGAATTGTAAAGCAACTTCATACCTTGGGAAAGCGTGGCTCAATACTGGCATTTATTTCAAACCTTCTGGCGCCGCGAAGCATCCGAATCCGTATCAATGCCACTTTATCTGCGCCGTTCAATCTAACCAAAGAATATCTTTCAAGAGAGCGGCTCATCGTGCACCTGTTTTATGATTTCTGTTACTGATCTCTCTTCCTACCTTCCACACACTGTGAAGGCGACGCTGTATGTTGACAATTTCATGATCTACACATCTAGTACATACCTTCGGTACATCGGAAGACAATTGCAAACGGCAGTAGATAACCTACGAGACTGCACAGACCACACGGAGTTGATTTTTTCCCCAGCCAAAACTCTAGCAATTTACATGTGTCGTTCGTGTGATTAGTTGCCCAAAACTCGTTGTTAATCTGTCTCTACAGGGTCGCCCCATCGCAGCAGTTGAATCCTGCAAGTTTCTGGGTATCACATTTGATAACTGTAAACAGTTTGTCCTGGAAACAACACATCCATGAACTGAAACATTCCTGCATGCGATCTCTGAATCTCCTCAAACACCTGTCGCATGAAACCTGAGGTGCAGACAGAAAATCACTCTTACGATTATATCTCATGCTAATCAAACCTAAACTGGAGTATGGTTGCGAGGCTTATACCTCGGCGTGCCTCACTCTTTTGGTAAGTCTGGAGCAAGTCAAGAACTCAGCTCTACATATAGGTACAGGAACAATCCGTACATCGCCTGTTATCAGCCTACGAACAAATGCAGGCATCAAGCCACGATTCTTCTATAGAGATATCAAACTACTCGACTACTATGCAAGACTGCATTATAACGTCTCGCACCCGTTACACCTGATGTAGCGGCGGAGAATGGCAACCCTCGCCCCCGTCTCGTATACTACGCAGAGGATGTTTTATTTGAGCAGCGACTACAATTTAACGCTGGCTCATATCCTCCCTGAAACTCATTCACCGATGTATCTACCTGAAATTCCTAATTTGCATGTTTGGAGAACACTATTCTCCCTACTGAAGAATCGGACGCCACCACACGTTTTTCATGGTGTCTTCCTGAACCATATTGCCGCTCACTACGACGCCACCTATATTTATACGGATGGGTCAAAAACTCCTGAAAGCGTGAGTTTCTGATATGTCTCTCCTACCCTACAGTACGCTCGTAAAGTGCAGAATTTCACATCTGTGTTTACAGCGGAACTTCTTGAAATTCGCTTTGCCATGCGACATGGGGTGCAATGCGCCACTCGCTCAATTGTTATTATAAGTGACTCCCGTAGCGCAATTACAGCTATAGAACAATTCCGACCTGAAAACCAGCTACTGCAAGAAATCAGAAACGAGATTTTTGCGAGTGAGAAAGTTTTCCATCTCTGCTGGGTCCCCAGTCATGTGAGAATCCTTGGCATTGAGAGAACACACACGCTTGTCCTTGATGCTGTAGCAACTCGTGCTCTCGAGCCTGTGTCAATGCCGCGCTCTGACTTCAAACGTCACTTCCAAAGGATTCTGTGGCACAAATGGTACAATGAGTGGGAAACTGAAGTGCCAGCTGACAACTAACTGAAACTGATAAAACCACACTTAGATGTTATTATCATGTGTGGCTTTGAGAATAGAGAATGGGAAGTCAAATTGGCAAGACTAAGAATTGGACATACACTAGCAACACACAGCTTTCTGCTTAGAAATGCCCCGTTACCTTACTGCCCGGATTGCCTTGTGTCGCAATCATATCATATATTGATGGAATGTCCCTCAATAATGGATGAATGCAGAAGATATCTTGGTCCTGGACCCTACTCCCTTACTAATATATTTTAAAAGCTTTCTGCATATACAGGACTACTATGGCAATTTTTACAAAGTATTGACTTTATAGAAACGTCCAACTCCAGAAATCCCTAGATTAAACTATTAACAACAAATACCCCATACTTCAACGAAGCACATCGTGATGACAGAGATACACAATTGAAATGCTGTTTGAGCATCAGTGGTGGTGAAAAATCTCGCTTTAGACTATATGGTAAACTCTCTAAAAGGTCCTGTCTGCAGCATTCCCGGTTATAAACTCGGAATTTTCATACAAAATCAATTACCATTGGGTCCTACTTTAAATTTCAAAACAGGCCTCCCACTCTTCTGTCTAGTGTTGTCTACAAATGCCAATGCAGAAACTGCAATGCTTCGTATATAGGTAGCTCTGGGTAATATTACAAAGCTCGTATCGACCAAGATTTAAGTGCTTCCTGCTGCACCGATTTACCACCCTAGACATCCACTCATTCTGCTCCCCATCTTTTAATGCGCAGCAAAACAACAATCCCATCTGCAGGCTGACTTTTCCAACCCAATCGAACTCGGAACATTAGAATCCTTTTACATCCATTGAACATGACCTAGCCATAACATAAAAATGGCTGTACCACTCCTCACCATCCACAGACGATCTCAAATCCTCTGACTGTACGGGTACTGTCATATGGATACCTCCAAACAGTTTCATTCATTTGCATTTTAGATCTCCCCCTGACGACATCTGTCAGACTAGCTACCACAGTAATAATGGAAAAATATTTTGAAAGCGAGAAAGATTATAGTGGTCTCTTGATCCCTTAAGTCGAACGTAATTTTGCCAGCGTTCAGGGTTACTCGCGAACTTGAGATGCTGCACATGGCTGCACGGCAGTCGCGTTTTGTCAGTGGTGGTGAGTGGATGTGTCATCGTATCTGAGTGTCCCGTTTGCGTAAATCGTGGCAGTTTGTGGAATTGCGGCAGTGCTTTTTTGGAGGCGCTGCGGACGTTATGCCGGTTGCGTGGATCTGGACGCCTGGAAGGGTGCAGGGAGGGCGTGAAGCAGTAAGCAAAGACCGCGAAAGGTCTATAGAACTGAGTTTCTTTATCATACTGTGGCCCACAATATATTTGGGCCTCACGCACTCATGGGTCCCTAGCGCCTTTTCCGCAGGAAATGTTGCAGCTGGTTGCAGTTCCTGCTGACGAAGTTAGTTTTGTAAAGTTAGGTTGGCTCTCTATATTTCCCCTTCTGTTCCGCCAGGTGGGTCGCCGATCGAGGTGACCGACACTTTCCGCGGGGCTCCTGCCTTCGCCCGTGTGGATGGTCACGGAAGGGACCGTCCGCATGGGCGCTTCTTCTGTCTTCTTCCATTTTCATTTTTCGTCTCTTGCCCTGTGCGGCGCGGCTAAAAGAATTCATTCAGCCGAGCTGTGAAGGGTTGGAGATGCGCGTGCTTTATAAATTTAAAACACAGAACTCACTTATGTGAGCTTGCTGTCACTCATTACCTTCCTTCAGAAAAGCTGAGACAGAATATTTGATCTTTGGCGCGATACGGCTTAGAATCACTGCGCTAGCAAACCTTCTTACTAACGTTTAACCCTGTCATACTGTGCCAGCACTGGACGCTTTGCACGGTCTTTGAGTGTATTGGACACTGTTGTGCTGTGCACTGCATGAGCTGTGTTTTGTGTTAGCTACGTAGCAGCTGTGTCTGCGGTGCTAGTGCTGTGTGGGCACAAGTACGGGCACGTGCGTGACAGCAGTGTGTTGCACTGCGTTGGTATGGTACACCTTTCAGTTACATTTCAGATTTTAATTTTCTGAAGATCTGGATAGATTTTCCGAAATGTCAATCTTCCATGATTTTCATCAACACCGTGACTTCGTCGACATTTTTGTTCACTTTTGGTTGATCTATACGTAAACATTGCTTTGCCCTAATAAATGTGTTATGTTTCACTAGGTATGATCTTGAAAGTACATACATTGGTTTTATATCATTATAAAGAAAAAACTTAAGATAGCCATGCGACAGCCATTGTAGCTACCTAGTGAGCTACTGTCAGTAGTTTCTTATCTGGTCGTGACATCAAGCTGTATCACATCGTGAATTTTTATGCTCTATTCATGACAGCACCTTATTGTTTCAGTTCAAGTGGAACCCAAATGCTGCTCCGTTTATTCCTCGCACTGATGCAGCGGACTCCAACCAAGTCGCGTCTTCAAGTACCATCCCTAACGGCACCGTCTGTAATGACAGCAGCCAGCTCAGCAGCAAAGATTCTCCTCCTCCGAAGTCTGATTAGTGTCGTCACCTCCCTCAGTCCCTGCAATATCTGAACGTTCTACCAGCTGTGTATATGGATCCTGAGGGCGTGGCATGTTGCCTCACAGCCAGGCGTGTTCTTAGCTGCCTTGCATTTGGTGCCTAACGGCCAAACGCGGCGCACTTTGTCTAACTGCCAAGCATATGTAACATTTCTGCCAAACAGAATGTGACCACACTGTACCATAATGTCAAGAAGGTTGTGTCTGTATAGTAGAGTAGGTACCCTATGTTTGCATCACCTGACGGGCCAACAGACTGCCCCTGGTCAACGGATTGTCTGTGCTTGATAATCTGGCGCGCTGTTCTCAGCAGTCAGTCTATCTGACAGACATGTGTGGGAAATCTGTAACTCTTGTCTCTTGCATCTGCTACTGTTTAAAGAAAAAAATGCACCACCGTTTTGTCTACCCCCGGCAATAAGTTCGTCCGGCTTTTGACCGACAAGCCAAAGTTAGGTTTCTCTATTTAGTTTTGTTGATTTAGCTATTTGTTTTGCTGCCCAGCAGCAAAGATTCGCACCTTGTTCCAGAATGGCAGCTGTTTTATTACTAGTGGATAGTTCTGAAGATGCCAATGACCTGCAATTACCTAAGTTGACTCTTGTTTTCAGGGCACTTTCACGCAACGACTCGTATAATGACTAAGGAGGCTTTTGCTAATGAAATTTGTAGTTTGCAATTGCAATTTGAAAACATTTCCCGTATTTTATGTATGAGAAAAGGCAACTAGTTCTTGCCTATTTGCTCTGATTTTGTCTTTTCCTAGTTTTTCTTGTTCTCGTGTGTTGTGTGAAACCTTCCTTTTGTGCTGATTAATTATCTATTCCTTTATGATGGAGTGAGTTTTTACATCCTGTCTATGAAGATGTGTACCATGTACCGGTATCACTATGTGATCTATTAAGAACTCATGTTTAACATGTTACCTTTTATCTTCGCGCGTCATTACTTTTGTCAAGAAAACACTTTGAAACGATACTGCACAAAAGTTCATGTTAACTGTTCTTCCAGTAGCTAACGCTTCTCTGTTGAGCTTTTGTTCACCACAAATGAGTACAGCGTTGACATGGCATGAAACTTAGGTAAAATATTCATTCTATTGTAACTGTTCGCGGAATCTCTTGAGATCATGTTGTTACTAGTAACAAATTGAGTTAACGTGAATTGTATTCACTTAGGATTTGCATGTGATAAAGTGATATCCGTTATTTTTGTCATTGGGCTTACGGTTATTCTCGAAGCCGCCAATTTTTTTTATCTTATATTCGTTATGGATGGAGAAACAATTCATGACCTATTCTACTACTTCCGTCCTTAGCAAGGTATAATTTGGGCTTACTTGATCCATTGTTACATGCATTCCTGTACAGCTGTGTAATTTGCTTCAGCCAAGTTCGTTGATTTTTCCTTAGAATGCAAATAGCAGGTTACTGTTATTGTTAGTTACACTGGGAGATCCGTCGCCCGCGCTATATACGAGGTGCCGCCAAACTTTGTTGTACTAATGAGCCACTTTCAACAATTCACAATTTTGAAGTGCCACATACCTAGTGTATCGGATTAAATGAAAAAGGTACTATTTTAAATAGTTAAAGGCAGTTCTTATTTTTCTTTACTAATTTTCCTAAAATTTCTGTAAAGTATGTACTGAAGTTAATAGTTTTCCCACCAGGTGGATTTTAGCGTCCATTTTCAAAGAGTAGCTACTGTGTTGATATCCAATTTGAAAATCACGAACATTTCACATTTTCTGTAACTATAGTCGCACAAAAACACTGTGCGGACCGTTGTTTTGTCGGACACCTGTCCTCTGTTTTAGACAAACCCTTACTGTGTATTGCCAAATAATAGGCCAATCATTACCAAAGTTATCGGAGACTTGCGTCACGTCGCATTGTAAAATAGTTTAATCTGTGCGGCGGTTGCTTTGTGTCACCGTCCAGTTTCAATGTGGAATTACAGTTATATCTTCTTGTTTTTCGCGGTGCAATGGTGGTGCCAACGGGTCGTTAGTGCTTTTAAATTATGCAGTAGTAGCTTCCCTGCCAGAATATGTTTGGGCATCACGCACCCAAGGGTTCCGAGTGCCTTCTCTGCGGGGGATGTAACAACTGGCCGCAGTTCCTGCTGAGAAGGTTAGTCTTGTAGAGTTAGGTAGGTTCTCTATATTTCCCCTTCTGTTCCGCGTGGTGGGCCGCCGAATGGTAGTAAGCGACCCATTCCATGGAACTCCTCTCTGCTCCCGTGTGGGGTGCTGCGGAAGGGACCCCTCGCACGAGTGTTCGCTTTCTTCTGTCTTCTTCTCTTTTCGTTTTTCGTGTCTTTCCCTGCGCCGTATGGCTGAGCGATTACGTTCGGCCGAGCCTTGCAGGGTTAGAAATACTCGCGTCTCATTTCCTGCCAGACATGGTGCACCTGGCCGAGATTGTACTAAGAGAGCTCATCTGAGTTCGACTCAACTTCTAAACTATATCATACAAAATTGGATCGCTGTTATATAGTCTTCGTATCTGATACGGCGGGAAAACCCTCATAGTAACAATATGCAGTGGTAGCTGGTGGCCACTAAAGTGAAGGTGCTGGACAGCGCCATAGCAGGATATTTGTAATGCGTTCATGCACTGAACTGGAGAATAGCATCTGACGTAGTTTTCGTAATGCTGGTAGTCATACCTGCTCTAGTTCATTAAAGAACTGCAGTTATGGTGTTGTGGAGCAGTACAACACCTCTTTGTAGTTGCCACGACTCATCTCTCGAATCTTGTACAATTTACTCATAATTTGACGATGTTTTCGTTGACCTGTACACGTTCAGCTAACTTCAATTAATTCGTGCGCTACCTACGCTTCATGACGATGACTCGACTTTGGTCAGTCACTGTGACGTACAGCTATATATGCAAATATATATATATATATATTACTTGGGATTCATCTGGTGGGCTACTCTGTTTGTGGTTCAGCAATCATAGTTCACTTTGAAGATAACAGAGTTTTTGACTTGAGTGCTAGGACACCATGTATATTGTACTGAAGTATTTCGAATTGAAAATGGTATAAAAAGGTATAATACTCCTCAGTCGTAATAACCAACTGAATCTGCCGTATTTGTGTATTTAAGCTGTGGTTTACGTTTTAACTTGCTTATAGATGTTGCTGTACTTCACTAAGCTCAACTAGCCGTCTTGGCTAAATAACTATGATGTGTTGTGTTTATTTTTATATCAGGTATGGATTTATTTCTTTCATTATTTCATATGACACTATAATAATATGCTTATTTATTTATTATATTTATTATTTCTCGGATTCTGATTAAAGCAGGCAAACATTTTTCTATGTTTGTGATGCTTACAATAATTTGACCAGGTGCAAAGTGTAATGATGGATTTGTGTTTTGGTGGAAGTAGAGCTTGTTGGGCCGCCTCTGTCTTAGATGCACCCCTCCAGGGGGCATAGGATGGGCCATGGATCATAGGGTTAGGTTTACCCATCCTATGTTACGGGGAGCAGCAACCCCAAGGGATTCGTCTAGGTTAGCTATCTTAGCCATTAGTTAGGCTTACGGGACGTCTGTCTTTTGTGTCTTCTTTGCTTCCTTCCGTTTTCATTCTTCTACTGCTGTTACTTTCCTTTGTTCTTCTTCTTACCCGTCTACTGCTCGAATGCGCGTTGATGCTATCTGGGAACGCCCTCGGGCATGGGTTCATGTTTCTATAGACGTACGATATGCAATTTGAATTCGAAATATTTGCGTTAGTAGGTAGATTGAATGTCAAATTCCATTTGACTTTGAAACCATTCCACATGAAAATAAGTTGCAATTTTCTAGGCCTTGTGGGCTCTCAGCCCGCTTGCCATCATGCGAGCAAAGAGCCTTCCCCTTCTACGTACTCTCTTCTACTAATGGTGCCCAACTACGGACCAGTGCACAGTTGCGGCTGCACAAGGTGTTACGGCTCACCTCTCGGATGGGGGTATATGGCGCAGCCCGCTTTGCACACTTTTCCCTGGCCCCAGGTACTCCAAGACTACTTCTGTTCAGTAGCAATGAAATGAGTATTTTGCGGCATATGGAGTCGTGCCGTGTTGACTCGCAGTACGTTTATACTGATAATTTTGGGACGGGCAGCGACGTCTCCTGCCTAGCCGTGCTGAACGACGCCCTAATCTCAAGGAAGTTCAATAGAGATCTCTGCTGTAGGCCCTTGCCCGGGAGCACAAAGGCGCCAGCTTCAGGATTTTCTGTGACTGGGAGCGCTGACCAAGCCATTGAGTGGTACGACACTGTCAACCCTATTGTGGCGGCCTTCGGGGTATATTCTGGCGGGCCCTTTCCATGCCACAATACATTTGGGCCTCACACAGTCGAGGGTCCCGGGTGCTTGTTCTGCTGGAGATGTTGCAGCTCGCCGCAGTTCCTACTGACGAGGTTAATTTTGTAAAGTTGAGTAGGCTCTCAATACTTCCCCTTCTGTTGCGGGAGGTGGGCTGCCGATCCAGGTGACCGACCTATTCTCGCTAGACTTCCACCTTCTTGTTCTGTATTTCGTGTCCTTCCCCATTGCAGAGTATCTGAGCGACAGCGTTCTGCCGTGCACCGGGGTTGGAGATTGTACTAAAAGAACTCGTGTAAGTTCGACTCAACTTCTAAACTATATTAAGCAAAATTGGATCGCTGTTATATAATACGGCGGGAAGACCCTCATTATAATAATACTGTATTTCGAAGTTTGAATGACGTGGTGAAATAGAGGCCATGTCAGCGAAACCTGTTGACAGTGAGAGCTACGTTTTCTCGAAAATTAGTCCGTTTAAACCTATAGCTGCTGGTTAATTTCAACCTATAAAAGCCTCCCAATATGAAATAGTTTTACCTGTTACCACAATGAAAAATTTACTCTTTTTAAATATTTAGTGCCTTGATTACAAGCAAATTAATTAATGATAATGTATTGGCCTCTATAAACAGATCGCTCCCCACAATAAACGAAGCTACTGTGTGAAGAATACACAGCGTTTGTTTTTTGTGCTCCAGCAGAATGAGTTGCATTATGCGCCTGGTCACTATATATAGCTACCTGGTGGTCCTTTTAAGCGGAATCGACTATACTGCTACTAGTGATATGACGGGAAAGTACAGATTATAATATCAGTGTGTTATGTATTTATCAATCATTTTAGCTTAGTATGCCCCAACGCTAAACTGTGCAGTTCCCCAATTATCAGTTTTTTTTTCGTCCCTGCTCTTGTACTAGTCTCTTGTGCTAAAACTTTTCATTTATTTTTTTCAGTCTACGGGTTTCTCAGCCATTTCTTGATCCGCGGAGACAAAGGGAACCGCGGTTCGTACTACTTTAGTTCTGAAGTGTGATGTATTTTATTTATGTTTTTTCAAGTTTAGTAAAGTAACGTTTTTAATGTGCAATATTCGCCAATGATATTTACATCTTACCTATATAATTGCCAACTAATGAAAGTTCTTTGTTCGTATAGTGTTTTTTTTTCAGCTGTAGCCACTATTGTTGCCATTTACTGACCATTAGCGTCGTTTCTGTCTTTACTTCTTAGCTAAATATTTGCCAAATAAGAAATGTTCTTTATTTATTTGCTCGTCATCACTGTGAGTTGCATTTCTTTGTTCTTGGGGAATATCCTTAGGTTATGTTTCGTTCGCATAGTCTGAGTTTTCCTTTGAGACATTTTTCTTTAGCGCCCACTGTGCAGTCTTCCTATTAGCTGACGATCTTTCTGTTTCTTTCCCGACGAATGTCCATCAGCGTTTGTCGACATGATATCGAGGACTTAGAGCCAGAAGTGGCTATGTCCGTTTTTGGCGAAATCGGGTTCCTCTCTCTAATTGGGTGCACGTGAGGTATATTTTTAGCGTGACAAGTGTCTATGCTATATATCTTCATTAAGAACATATATGACATGAAAAGAGACGGCACAGACCCCCGTGACATTAAAAATATACCTCATGGGCACCCACTTGGTGAGAGGAACCCGATTTCGCCAAAAATGTACGTAGCCACTTCTGGCTCTAAGCCCTCTATATATATATATATATGACTGATTATATGTCCCTTATTTCTCCCTCTCTTTAATTGTCATTGTAGTGAAAAGGGAGGCTTAAACTTTACAGTACAATGATAGTTTATTGTTCCTTGAACTTTGATGTTCTATCGGTTCCTCTATCTGATCCATAATTAGCTACATCACGGGTTCTTCCTGGCTTCATGCGGAGAGATGTGGAAGAAGCTCTGTATTGTTTCGTGTTATTTTTTGCTGCACTTGCACTGAAGTGCTGTGTAGGCTCTGTCATATTCTGTACTTAGTTTGGAGAAGGTACGCCCTTAAACCTGTCAGAGGATATAGGGTAAGCCATAGGGTTAGGTTAGTGTAGTTTTCCATCGTATGGTATGGGGAGCAGCGCCTCCTAAGGGCCCGTATAAGAACCGTAATTCTATCTTTCGTGCCCACTTTGTTTCCTTCCATTTTAATAGTCTTACTGATGATGCTTCATAATTTTACTTCTCTCTCCTGACTTACAGTACCTATGCATATCCCCTCGGGGCATCGGATGGGCCATAGGGTTAGGTAAGTTTAAGTTAACCCATCCTATGTTGTGCGGAGCAGCGCCCCTGGGGAACCCTGCAGGTTAAATTAGCCGGTTATCTAGGCCTTCGGGACTTCTGTGTTTGGGGCCCACTTTGCTTATTTCGGATTTCATACTCCTGCTGATTGTGCTTTCATCAGTTCTTCCACTTCTTTCCCTACTCGTTCCCATGCGCGTTGATCCTGCGTGGGTTCCACGTGTTTTCTCTTCATGCTATGTGTCCCTTCTTTCTTCCTCTGTAATATCGCCTTTGTTGTGATAACGGAGCCTTAAACTTCTGAGAATAATAAAAAACCTGTACATTGATCCTACGAGGAAACACCTTCATGCAAGTGCTGGGTTTCACGTTTCTCTCGACACACTTTATGCCCCTTCTTTCTCTCTTTGGAGCCCTCAGTGGCATATTCTGCCGGGCCCTTTCCCTGCCACAATATGTTTTGAGTATCACGCACTCAAGGGTCCCGAGTGCCTTCTCCGCAGGGGATGTTGCAGCTTGCCGCTGTTCCTACTGAGAAGGTTAGCTTGTTAGGTTATGTAGGGTCTCTATATTTCCCCTTCTGTTCCGCGAGGTGGGCCGCCGATCGAGGTGGCCGACCTGTTTCCCGCGGGACTGCTACCTTCGCCCGTGCGGAGGGCATCGAATGGGGCCAGCCGAACGGACGTTTCTTTCGTCTGTCTTCTTCTCGTTTCGATTTTCGTTTCTTGCCTGGTAGCTACCGTCCGGCTGAGCGAATTCGCTCAGCCGAGTCGTGTAGGGTTGTGGATGCACGTGTTGTGTAAATTTGAGACACAGAACTCACTTATGTGAGTTCGCCGTCACTCTCGGCTTTCTGGCGGAAATGCTGAGACAAAATATTAGACGTTCAGCGCGATTCTGCTCAGAATCTCTGCGCTAGCAAACTTTCTTACTAATCTTGAACCTCTCTCTCTGGATCACAGTGGACGCTGTGGATTGGGATGCTTAAACCAGGAATATATGTAGTAGTGAAAAAATGAACTCTAAAATGTTCGACGTAGCTGTATGTGTGCTCTTTGTTTGTGTATTCCGTTATTTTCGTGCCAATGTTAAACGATTTTCCCGAGACTGCGTCATACTTTGCTTCAGAAAATTCCTTCTAAGTGTCGCTCCAAGCAGTGGGAAACTTCGCCATTTATTTACTTTAGCGCATACAGTTGCTCTGTGTTGCAAGTACCATTGAGGATCGCTTACAGTATGAATATAATAACTAAAATAATGATTATCGTAACAATAATAGTAATCCTACCTACGTTCTTATGACTTGGTCTCTTTTAAAATTGCTTCGTATGATTTCATTAGTCCTTCCATGTCTTTTTGTACATGGTCTTCCCTCGCCGAAATATATTCATCTACCTGTAGAAACTGGGTTTAGGTTATATTGGGGAAAACTGAAATACAGTTTATGTTACCCATATTACCCCTACTATAAAAATAATCCTTTGTGACTCCAATGTAGCTAAATGCTTGAGATTGATTTGCCAAAGTTTACTGTGTGGCTTATTTCAATCACGCGATTGTTTTTCAGTATATATAATAATAAAAGTCCCGAGTACCTTCTCCGCAGGGGATGTAGCATCTGGCCGCAGTTCCTGCTGAGAAGGCTAGTTTTGTAGAGTTAGGTAGGTTCTCTTTATTTCACCATCTGTTCCGCGAGGTGGGCCGCCGAATGGTGGTAAGCGACCCATCCCATGGGACTCCTATCTGCTCCCGTGTGGGGGGGCACGGAAGGGACCCCCCGCACGAGTGTTTGCTCTCTTCTGTCTTCTTCTCTTTTCGTTTTTCGTCTCCTTCTCTGCGTCGCATGGCTGAGCCATTTCGTTCGACCGAGCAATGTGGAGTTGGAGATGCTCGCGCCTTATTTCCTGCCAGACATGGTGCACCTGGCCAAGATTGTTCTAATAGAACTCATTTGAGTTCGACTAAACTTTTAAACTATGTCATACAAAATTGGATCGCTGTTATATAGTCTTTGTATCTAATACGGCGGGGAAACCCTCAATATAATAATACAATAATAAAAAATGCAAATAATAGAAAACCCGTATAAGAAATCTGAAGCTCTCGCTGAAATTTTCTAGCCTCACCACTATCATATTTGGATTTTTGATTTCCTCCCGGGGACATAGGATGGGCCTTCGAGTTAGGTTAGTTGGGTTCGCCCGACCTATGTTACCGTGAGCAGCGCCCTCGGGGAGAGGGGAGAGCACCTGTAGGCTACTGGTGCATCTTTCCTCCATGCCCTTTTGCTATTTCCAATTCAATACTCTTTTTCCATTCTGCTTTCGTCTGTTCTTCCTCGTCTTTCCCGACTTGCTGTGCCAAGGCGTATTGATCCTATGCGGGAACACTCTCGTGCATCGGTTCCCCGTTTCTATCAGCATACTATATGTCCTTTGCTCTTTCCTCTGTAATATCGTTCTGCTCGGAAATGGAGTGTTAAACTTCCTGACTATAACTAACTACCACTATGTGAATAGCGTATTGTGAGAGGGATCATTCTCCCACTGATGATAGTTCGTTGTATTCTTCCTTTTTATTCCAACTTGCCGTGCCTGTGCGCTTTGATTCTGTGTAGGATCACCTTCATCCAAGGGTTCCATATTTCTCACGACATAATTATGTCCTGTAGCTACTGTATTTTTTGAAACTTCTGTTGTGTTACCAAGTAGGCTCAAACTTATCCCCATGATAATTTGGTTGTGTTCTATCTACTTTCTGCGGGGTGTCCATCAATTATGGACCCTATTGCGACGACTGCGTCGTACCCCTCACTGTCTTGCATTTGATGGCAGTGTCCCACCTTTTCCGACAAGCGGAGGGACTGCTATCCGGACCTGCATGGTCAGGATGCTGACTTCGTTCTCCGAGGAATGCTTTTTGAGGGACTTCGCGGCCAATTTAATAGAAATGCCCTCAAGACTTTTCGTACCAAATGTGACCGCTATCACAAACTGTGATGAATTCATTACGATAAATGTTATCGTCAACTATGGCTGTACCCTTTTTTGTGAATTACATATACCGTATGTAAAATTAATAATAATGAAGCTCTCCTTACAATTTTATAATACAAAATGAGGCAAACTCCTCAACTTAGCGGCGCACGAGCCTGTCGTTAAACACAGAAATAGTTCGGCGCGATATAGGCAGTATGCACTGAAGCGCTAATAAAAGTTTCTACTACTACTATTACTACTGCACTGAAGCGCTAGTAAAAGTTTCTACTACTACTATTACTACTGCACTGAAGCGCTAGTAAAAGTTTCTACTACTACTATTACTACTGCACTGAAGCGCTGGTAAAAGTTTCTACTGCATCGAAGCGATAGTAAAAGTTTCTACTACTACTAATAATACTACTACTACTACTGCACTGAAGCGCTAGTAAAAGTTTCTACTACTACTACTACTACTGCACTGAAGCGCTAGTAAAATTTCTACTACTACTGCGCCGAAGGCCTGAATGAAATCGCTCTAAAATTTTCGATGTAAGCGCCACCAATACGGCCTGCAGTAGAATGCCGTTATTCAATATCAGAGCGTTCATTTTGTACGGTGGTGAACACTGCACTAGTTATTTACGTATTATTCATATAGGTACTGCCGCTTTTCTTTGGCTGCTGCTCTTTGGGTTTTCTTATAACACTTTAGTTTTATCTAAAGCCCATTTATAAAAAAAATTATATGTTGATCCATTTTGTTCTGCACACACGCCTATTACTAGATTGCTCTTTATCATTGATAAAAGAAAGAAGGCTACCAAACCAATTTTTACAATCTTTTTTATTGTTTAACCATCGCTTGGCTGGTGGACACGATAGGACCCACCCTTGGCGTGCACGCTAAAAACCTTCAAACTAAACTTTATTGCATACCGTTGGAAAGAGCTCGAAGAGCTGTACCAGCTGCGAGCCATCTAGAGGAGGTAGGGGTTAGTGGGGTTAGAAGTTTTGGCCAAGGCCGTGCTTGGAACAGGTGGAAACGATCTTGCCCAGAATGGCCAGATTACACCGCCGCTGGAACGCTTGGAAAAGATTGTGCACAGTGCTGGTTGTTTTTGTCGTAACTTTTATTATTCGTCGGAGAATAAAACAATGATACCATTGGATTTTTTCTATTAGGAAACACTAAAAAAAATAGGTATAAAGTCAATGCAGCAAGCCATATACCAACTAGAGATAACTAGAAAATCAGCTTATTCTCATTCTCACTCTTGTTTTGGTAATAACTCTTACTATTCGTTGTAGAGAAAAACCGTTGGTACCGTTGGATTCAAGAGGATTTTTTTCCATTAGGAAACAGTAAAAAATTGGTATAAAATCAATAGTAAAGGAATGGCCAGCAATCTCCCAGGCACGGTAGAGCTAAAAATCTGCGGACTTTACTCTGTAATTCTGGGAGAAGTTTTGAGCCGATAAAAAAAAATGAAAAGCCCAATAGATAGAGCAACATTTTTTTTTTTTACAAAATACAGTCAGTCCGAAGCTTCCAGCACTAATAATAAATACACAGCAAGGTAGAGAGTTGACCCATTGGAAAAGTTTGTTCCAAGCGAGGGTTAACAAAATTATTTTAAAAATTGTTTTGTGGTTTCTAACACGAAATAAACTGTTGTAATGTTTTTTTTTATAAAGGCTGGTGCACACTAACTCAAAAGTTGCTTAGTCACTTAGCTTTTCACTTTGGTGGTCACGTTGCCGCGACTACTCTTACGGCGTTTGGATGTCACGTAAGACTATGCGTCATTGCAGCTTTAAACGGAAATAAAAATAGGTACAATACTCAAAGCTTGACCTTAGCATACGAACTGCAGGAAACAACTCCTATTTTAGATATTCATCTTAGTGGCAGAGCCCCTTGCAAGCCGAAGCCTTGTTCGCTGCAACGTAATCCAATGTGGAATTTTGTGGAGGTGCAACTTTTAAATTAGTGTGCACCCGCCATGAAGCGCCCTCAACATTAGC
>LQNS02278081.1:387392-401836 GCA_001587735.2 Parhyale hawaiensis
TATACGAAGAGGTTCACTTTTGTGAATGTGCGTATTGCTAATTACCGAAAACTACGCATTGTAGATCGCTGTCTGAATTTGTTGCTCAGTGAGCCTCAGGGTCTGGTTCCCTTATCCGATGTTACGAATATTCGCACCCCCAGTGGGATCTAGACTAAGGGAAAGTTTTTTCGTGCCCACATTTTTTTTTTTCTCTCCTGGATTGTTCAAGCGGTTTTTGAACTGTTCTTCCATTTTTTCTCCAAGTTATTTGGTAATGAGCTCAGTATGCCTATCCCAAGGAGAAACTGAAGCAATATAGTGTCATGTGAGTGCTCCTCGGCAAACCAGGGAATGTGGCACCTCCAGTTAACAGCCCAGTAGAGGTTTTGCTCAGAGACCCTCAGCACGTTTTGAACCTCTGTATTGTTTGCACGAAACTTATTATTTGGCCGTGAGGGGTACATTCCGGTGGGCTGTTTCCGTATCAAATTATCTATGGGCCTCACTCACCCGAGGGCTGTTCAGAGTGCTTTTTCTGCAGGTGATATTGCGGCTGACCGCAGTTCCTTCTGATGAGGTTAGTTTGTCGAGTTGGGCAGGTTCTCTATAGTTTCCTCATTTCCTACCAGTTGTTACCAGTAGTTGCGCGCTGGCCACTTGAGACAAATAGAACTCATCTGAGCTCGCATTAAACTTGAGACTTTTGGGTAGAAAAGCCGAAAAAAAAAACGAGAGAATTCGGCGCGGTGCGACGTAGTACGCTGCGCTAACAGTGCGATTACTACTACTACGGTTATTATTAGAAAGCCGATTAGCTATAGTAATAATAAGCTGAATGCCGAAAGTAGAGTGTTCACGTACACGTACTATGGGTCTCAGAGCAAAACCTTTATGGCTGTAGCGAGATAAGAGGCCTGTTGATGGAGCGAGAAACTTCAGGTGATGTCATTGTCACCGTGACCTTCCTGTGTCGGCAGTGTTCATGGCTGTTGTTAGGTCCACTCTGACCAGCAGTAGCCTTACGCACCCCATGAACAGGCTTCTCGTGTCCGTGACCTCAGTAGTGAGAGCCGAGCAGTGTATGAAGTCCTGTGATGGGCGATTTATTGAGGTAGTTTTCTTAGATCACTGAATTAACCATTTCTTTCAGAGGTGCAAGGCATACTGATTATGTTCGTAAATTTAAGAGCAGTGTTGTGGTTTAGGTTAGTATTTGGTGGGAGTTTTAGTTTCTGGTTACTTTCCTACACAAGTGTCGTGTAGTCTCGTGTTGCAGTTGTAGTACAAATGATCTGACATTTTGTATGTAGTTAATCTCATCTGTGTGATTGGCTTTCTCTTGTATGGTGTCAAGAGTGAAAATTATTTTTGTATTTGTTGTATTAACTCAGTTGTCTGTTGTGCACACGAATTCTAATTAGACAGTTCGACCGAAGGCAGTTTTTTGCTTTTCCTTGTGTGCACCTGTTGTATATCTACACAGCGGTTATTATTGGTAATGCATCGTTAATTTTTCATTTTAATGGCAAGAGCAATTGACAGTCCAGTAACGGTGGGCAATTTCATCCATTGTTAACCATTTCTACGCTCCTGATGAATGAATCGGTTTTACGTTACAATCTCCCGTATTTCCTTGTTCAGGATTATGGGCCTGGGCGCTAGACGTGGAGCCTATGCATTGGAAGTCTATAACGCCCTCAGACACTGCAAAAATACAAGTCCCGGCCCTGATGGTATTCACGACAAGATGCTGAAACGCATGCACCATTCAGCGGTTCGAGCACTCCTGACAATATACTGTACAACAAAATTTGGATAACGCACGACTATCCGGAACAGTGGCGCCTCGCCACTGTACTAGCTTTCATAAAACCAGATAAACCTCCCACAGAACCTAGTAGTTACCGCCCTATTTCGTTGACCAGCTGCCCTTGAAAAATCATGGAGAAAATCGTGAACACCCGCCTGATGAAATATCTAGAAGCCAACAAGCTCCTCTGCAACGTGCAACACGGTTTTCGACAGTCCCATAGCACCACCGATGCCATTGTACGTATACAAAATTACATCATAGAGCACAAGACGCCTAAGGAGCACACTATCTGTATCTTCGATCTTAAAAAGGCATACGACACAGCCTGGCGACACGGAATACTCCTGCAACTGCACAAAATAGGCATTAGAGGTAACGTGGACTTTTACTTGGAGCAATTCTTGAACGAGCGCCGTTTCAGGGTCAGAGTGGGACAGGCCTTCTCCCCTGAAATGACGCAGGACGAGGGGGTTCCACAGGGGAGCGTCATTAGCTGTACCTTATTTTTACTAGCAATAAACGACATCATAGCAGACTTACCCCAATACGTATACGGGTCACTATACGTAGATGACCTGATGCTCTACTCTTCCTCGAGACACCTGAAAATTCTGCATTGACTACTAAAGCGAGCCGTTGGACGCGTTTGTAACTGGGTGACCGACCATGGCTTCGCCTTTCTGCTGCCAAGACCTCTGCCCTCCACATCAGACGTGCCAGGGATGTAATGTCACCCGAACTTAAAATGTCTGGACAACGGATAAGTTATCACGAAGACGTAAAATTCCTCGGAATGATAATAGATAGAAGACTGTCCTTGAAACCCCACATCGAAATGCTGAGCACGCTATGCATGCGTAGGCTCAACCTACTCAAGCACCTGACGACACTGTCGCGGGCGCCGACCGGCAAACCCTTCTATACCTCTATCAAACCCTTGTACGCTCCAGACTAGACTATGGTTGTGTCATATATCAGTCCGCGAGGACTAAAGTCCTAAAGCGACTGAACGTGGTGCACAATACAGCACTAAGGCTATGCACCGGAGCCTTGCGTACATCACCCATACTAAGTCTTCTCGCTGAGAGCGGCGAATCCAGTCTGCAACAGCGCATGGCCAAACTTACCTATCAGTACTTAGCCCGCTTAGAACAGGTCCCACAATCCCCGGCCTGGAACAGTGTGTGCCAAGACCGGGCAGAGGGAGCACTTTTTCCGTACACACTTCCCTCCTCAAATGACTATGAAGCCCTCTCCTTCATAGCGGAAATCGAGCCCTTTAAGGTGGCCCCGGTCCTATTCAGAGACAAGCCAACCTGGCGCATACCAGTTTCAACTTTTTGTCCCAGCACGCAATATACAAAAAAAGAAAGACTCCTATTCCCACTTACTAAAAACTCTTCACGGATCACGTGACAGAACAACATAGTGACTCTACCCACATCTATACCAATGGCTCTAAAATGGGAGACCGAGTTGGCTGCGCAGCCGCTGTGACTGGTGAAACTAGAGCATGCCGGTTATTACCGGAGACTTTTATTTTCACCACCGATCTGTTCGGCGTGTGCGGGGCGCTGCTCTTCAATAGAGACAGCGATGAGAACAACTTTACCATATTCTCCGACTCACTGAGTGTAGTACAGGCCATTCGAGCATACGGTAGCATCCACCCCGTCATCAACCGCGTTGTAAGTACGATGAAAAAATTGCAAGAGGATGGAAAGTCCGTGTGCATCTGTTGAGTGACTGGTCATGTTGACATCGCGGACAATGAGCTCGCTGATGAGGAGTCGAGGCAGGTGGCCCTGTCGGATTTGCCTGCGGCAAACCGTGCAGTCTCCTGCCAAGACAACTTCCCCTTAATCAAGCGAAACCTGCGCGAGCTATGGCAATCCCATTGGCTGGCGCAGAGAAATAACAAGTTAAGAACAATCAAAGAAACCGTCCGACCGTGGCACTCGTCAAATAGTGACGACCGCCGAATGGACGTCGTAGTGTGCCGACTGCGTATTGGGCACATAAGACTAACTCACGACTATCTGCGGACGAGACGTCCACAGCCCTACTGCGACGACTGCGTCGTACCTCACACTGTCTTGCATTTAATGGCCGAGTATCCCACTTTCTCCGACGATCGGAGGGACTGCTATCCGGACCTGCATGGTCGAGATGCCGACTCCGTCCACCGAGGAATGCATTCTGAGGGACCTCGCGGCCAATTTCCCTGCTACAATATGTTTGGGCATCACGCACCCAAGGGTCCCGAGTGCCTTCTCCGCGGGGGATGTAGCATCTGGCCGCAGTTTCTGCTCACGAGGTAAGTTGTGTCAAGTTAGGTAGGCTCTCAATACTTCCCCTTCTGTTTCGGGAGGTGGGCTGACATATTCCTGCTAGACTTCTACTTTCTTGTATTTAGTTTCCTTCCCCTGTGCGGCGTAACTGAGCGACAGCGTTCAGCCGCGCCCGGGGGTTGGAGATGCTCAACTCGCGCCTTTTTTCTGTCAGTAGCGCACTGACCACTCTGAGACCTACCGGCAGAAAAGCCGAGACAAAAATCATTGACAATTTGAAACGCGCCCTAGTCGGCGCACGAGCCTGTGGTAAAACACAGCAATAGTTCGGCGCGATATAGGCAGTGTGCCACTGAAGCGCTAGTAAATGTTTCTACTACTACTATTACTACTACTATTCTTTTTAGTGATATAGAAATGTGTTAGCCTCAACTTTGCTCGCGGTAACGTAATCGGATGTGAAATTTTGTGGTGGTGCAGCTTCTGCGTTAGCGTACATCCCCTCTTAAACACCCACTGAACAATACATAAACTATTTTAGTCAGCCGCGGCGTAGCATACTCGCAAAGATTAGGAGCCGGATGCTCAAACAAACAAGCATCATAACTGTGCAGCTGCAGCCACGAATGCAACCATGTTACTGCTGAAGTTGTACATTTTTACTTCTCTAATTAACATAGGAGTCTGTTTATTATTTAGGTATGCACAGGTTAAATGTTCAAACCACTTTGCTCGTAAATCTAAACTCATCAAACTTGCTACAAGATCCCAGCTAATACATTTCGGTGCTTCTTCACTTTTAACTTCCAAATTAGCTTAACTCTTAACTCTTTCCGTTACCAATTTTTTTCCAGTCGCTTGAGCGCACTGAAAATGCTTATAACTTTATCAATATCAGATTTTTTTTCTTCATATTCTCAAAAGTCATCTATTGAACTACTCTTTCGCCTATTTAATTAAAAAGATAATGCCTCAGAGTAGTTTTAATGTCCATTAAATTCGAATATAAGAAAATATCTCCAGACAGTACAGGGTGAATACTCCGGCAGCACATCTGCCGCAATTTTCATACTTTCATAAGCTGAACGTATAATCGCTTCCATTTTTATTATTTTTTCATATCTAGCCCTGTTGCTGTCTTTTAGTGATAATTTTGAAAGTTCTTTTTGTATAAAAACAAAATCTAAACGGAAATGTTCTCACCTAATTTTCTGAAATTTTTATATTTATATATATTTTAGGCTTTAATGTGCGGGTGTATTAGAATTTTATTGATAGTCATGTTCAATTGAGAAAAGTCACGGAATTTTGGGCGCTGAATATCACTGGAAGCAGAACTGTGAACGAAAAACTGTAGGGCAGTACGATTTTGTACCGCCTTGGAGCAGATAGGGTTAAGATTGTCTAGTATCATGGTTATCTTCTACGCTAAAGGTTTTAGTCTTGGATTTTTATGAACCTCCTTCGAACAGCTGATTTATTCACAGCGTAACAAATGTTTTTGCAAATTTTCCAGCATTTTAAGTTTTTAAGTACCACTACTTTTTTGCACTTTTTTTATTATTATCATCAGATTCAGTGTTTTACCACCCTAGAT
The DNA here is from genome assembly GCA_001587735.2 of Parhyale hawaiensis. Classification (NCBI taxonomy): domain Eukaryota; kingdom Metazoa; phylum Arthropoda; class Malacostraca; order Amphipoda; family Hyalidae; genus Parhyale; species Parhyale hawaiensis. Next base: position 393,076 of record LQNS02278081.1, read on the forward strand.
GCAGCGAGGCGATTCAAAAGTAAAGCTCAACTGAACAAAGTATAACGCTTTTTATCAGTAGGAATATTTTATCTCGGCATTCCTCCGGAAAAACTCGGTGAGCTCAGTGCGCTACTACTGGCGGGAATAGGCACAAACAATAGAAAAAGACACTCGAGTGGACGGCCCCGGCCCCATTCGAGACCTTCCACTCGAGAGAGAATAGAAAAGTCCCACGAATTAGGTCGCCTATCTCGATCGACAGCCCACCTCGAGGAACAGAAAGGGAAAAATAGAGAACCTACCTAACTTTACAAAACTAACCTCGTCTGCAGGTACTGCGGCCAGATGCAACATATCCTGTGGAGAAGCCATTTGAGACCCATTTGTTCGTGGGGCCCAGATATATTGTGGCAGGGATTAGCTCCGCCAGAATGCAACCCTGAGCGCTGTGCTCAATTTAATGGCTGACATCCTATGACCTCCTGAGAAGGCAATGCGAACATCACAAATTCCTGAACTGCTGTTTATAGTTGGGAAGTTTAAGCCTCCGTTTCCGACCAGAACGAAATCACTGAGGAAAGAGCAAGGGACACATAGTATGTCAAGAGAAACTGGGAACCCGTGCGCGAAGGTGTTCCCACACAGTATCAACGCGCATGGGAACAGCAAGCCGGAAAAGAAGAGGAAGAACAGCTTAAAGCATGAGCAAGTAGGAGTATGAAATCTGGAAGGAAGTAAAGTGGGCACGAAAGAGAGACGTCCCGAAGGCCTAGCTACATGGCTGAGGCAACCTACACGGGCCCCCTGAGGTTGCCTTGCCTGGCCCCATAGCATAGGATGGACGAACCTAAACCAACCATGGCCTATGGCCATCTTATGTCCCCTGAGGGGAACTGCTCTTTATGCACGACAATGCCCACAGCCAAACAGCTAAAGTACTTTGCACACGAGAGTCTAAATACGAGAGCGTTTCTACTGATGCTTTCTACTCATCCGATGACGCGGTCGCTGGAGCTGCTTCGACTTGTCCTACACTATGCTGTCCCAGAAATTGCCGAAAATTCTGAGCCGCAACAACAGATATTCCATTACAGGAAGTGCCATTTGCGGAGTTCCGAATATATTTCTTAATTTCGAGTGCCAATTCGCTACGACACATTTTTAAAACTATGTGTGTAAACACGTCAAGCTGTGGCCGTGCTCACAGAAACTCTTGTTTCAAGAAAGAAGACGTTCCCTTGCTCTACCTCTCGCGCGCAACGGGCTTTTGACTGTCAAGCACTTTTGCATATCTGAGAACATCCACCTCATGCCGTGCCAGCTCTGAGTCCTGACCTCAGTCCTGTTGAGAACACGAGGAAATGTCTTGGTGATGTAGCTCGGGTGAGATAACCAACTGTACATTAGCGCATTTGTGGTATGAATTCTGGACCCAAATCACACCGGAACAGTGCGATCGATTAGTTAAATCATCGGTTAAATCATCGCCTCGGAACGATACCCAGAAGTACTTAGAGCATTTGCATATACATGTCATGCTAATGCCCTAAAATGATAAGAGTACATATAGTTAATTACCAAATACAAACGAGTTTCTGTAATTCGTTCAAAATAATTTATAATGTATGCTTTTTACATTACTAAGATATACATATTCCCCATGTATTTGTTTTCTTCTTTGCTTTTCCAATTAAATTTACAGCAAGTAAAACGCCGCTTTCGACAATTTTACAAAGCTGAGGGAGATAATAAATGAGCGTATCTCATTAATAATTAAAATTTTGACTACTAATTATCTCCGCCAATGCGGTTGTTTTTGTCGCGTTTTTCTGTCCGTTCCTTATTCGGTTGGGCCGTTTGTGTGTCACCTAGGTAGGTCAAAAAGTTATAGACGAATCTTTACGAAATTTAGATTGATTGTTAGGCATGTTACGAGTAACAGATGATGAACTTTTGCTAAAGTTCCGTTCAACCGTTTCTTTGTTTGTTTTGTCCGCCTATTTTTTTCTTTGAACCATCACTAAAAGTTTTATAGACACATTTTACAAAATTCACAGGCTTTGTCAGGCATATTACGAAGCGTAAATGATCAAATTATGTGATGATCTGTTCGGTCGTTTGTTGGTCTCTGTGTTTGATTTTATGCTAATTATGCATTTAGCGATAGAGAAGTCGATGATAACTCCAAAACAATAAATTTTATTAAGTAAAAGTTCTTAAATTGAACTACTTCTGCAGGCTGTGTTACCGTCATAGCTTTACGTTTGAGCTCAAGTTTTGTCGTTGCTCTGGAGTTATCATCGACTTCTCTATACTATCGCTAAATGCATATTGTCTTCACCCTATTTATTAGCAAAACAACTCAGAAAGTTATGAATGGTTCTTTATCAAATTTACAAGAATAGTTAATAATGTCGAAAGACATAAATGATTAAATTTTGGTGGTAATTGGTTGGTCTGTTTGTATGGTTGACTAATGTTGTCAGAATTTTTGTTCGCAGCATAACTCAAAAAGTTATGTACGGATTTTCTAGAAAATTACAGAAGCTGTTGTTATTGTCAAAAGGCATAAATGATTACATTTTGGTGCTGATATAAAGGAAATAAAAGTTTCAGAAGCAATATGAATATTCCATTACCTTTGTCTTCCTTGGCGGAGGTATGCGCTCTCACAGTTCTCTAATTTTGTTTACTGCTATAGCTGTCGTCACACTAGTATTGGTGAACGAAATTTCAATGTGACATATTAGACATGAAATGACGTAAAGGATACTTATCGGCGGCAATATTAGCAACAAGACCCGTTAGATGTTGAAGTCGGAGAGGAGCCCAGGCTGTGCAGAAGCGCCTGCTTGACCTGAAACACGAGAATGACAGGTTACCAACATGGTCACACTTGCAGGAGAGTTATTATATATTTTGTTTAACCTCCGTAGCCGCAACTCAGGCGTTTCAACAGAGAAACTAATTGTGCAGTATTCAAATACCGCATATTGGGTAGGCGTAGTGGCTACGTGCGCTACTACGGGCAGGGAAACAAGGCGCAAAGTATAGCAGGAGACCATCAAGTGGTCGGCCCCTTTTGTGTCCTTCCACACGAGAGAGACTAGAGATGTCCCGCGTACCAGGTCGGCTAAGTCGATCGACAGCCCACCTCAGGAGACAGAAAGAGGAAAGTAGAGAACCTACCCAACTTTACAAAACTAACCTCGTCAGCAGGAACTGCGGCCAGATGCTACATCCCCGGCGCTGAAGGCACTCGGGACCCTTGGGTGCGTGATACCCAAACATATTGTGGTAGGGAAAGGGCCCACCAGAATATGCCCCTGAGGCCACTTGCAGGCGAGTATCACCATGCATTGGCAAAGATGTAGCAAGCCCTCTCTGCTTTCAGATACGAGCGTATAAAAAACAGAATCGTGCAATAATGCGCTGCACAACTTCCTAAAAAGAGCGCTAAGGTACGGTAAGAAGCCAAGCAAATTATCAACCAATATGCACTCATGATTTCCAGGTCAGAGAGTAGCCAATTAGCTACGAGCCAAAACAAGATGTCGGTGTCTGTATAGAATACTGCGAACACCACGACCTTATTGAGTATGTCCATAGTAAACCTTTGGGTTGTAGCTAATTAGAAGCCATTAGCAGCAGACCTATCATGTAACTCCGCTTCCTGAAGTGAACGGGGCCTGACCTTGAATGCGTAATATTATTTCCTACATAACCAACAAGTTCTGCGAAGGTGGCTGTTAGCATTGATATTTTCATAATTACTGATATCTGTTACATAGTTGTCTTCTAATTTCATGTAGAAAATTCTCTTGATTCTTCTTCTAGTGTGACTATTTCATCTGGGCCAGCAGCACTGCTGGTCGAAATATGATAGAGATGCGTTGGAGCTATTAACACTAAAGTGCAACACTCACTATGCATTTCAGTTATGTATATATGGCTCGATACACTTTCTAGAATACCGGAGTTTGGAAAGTGCATCCCGTAAATCATCCATGGCGCTTACGTGCATATGAATGATAAAATGAACTCGCATGTTACTCAAGGTATGTCAAAGCAGGCTAGCCAAACTTAGATGTAAATCCGCTGAAGCAGACCTGACCATTAGGATCTTGTGGCAGTGTTTGCGTCTTGCAGAAACACTTTTCAGCATACAGTTCGTGACACTTTCTTTTACATTCTAGACTTTCTCTCTTACATGACCTACTGTCGCAGCAGCATCTATACTCCCATAATGAGAAGCTGTGATAGCTGTTGGGATCTTGTGTACACAAACAGAGATTATGTTCACAGCGGCAGACATCACGCAGCCTCTTCATAGGCTCACTTGAGTTAATCCCCGCCTGTACTGCCCAGTCACGCTCCGTCGATCCACCTCCAATCCTTGGGAGGAATCTGACGATCCTGCATCTATTGAGTGCACTTTACTTTCTAATGCGTGGCCTTAAACTGATCTGAGAAACTCACTAACTCTTCTCAAATAAACATGCAAATGCGCCCACATTTGCGCTCTTTCGATATTGATTGCTTAAAGTAGAGCTTTGTGACGGATTTCATTGCTCGTCGGTTTCCTCGCATGGAGACAGAAATCGATGATTGACAAGTATTCAAGCGCAGTTAATAGCAAAACAGTCGCTATGCAAACCCCGGGAAACCGTCGTGACTGTGACTCGGCTCTAAATGTTCTCATTTGAGGCTCCTATATGTTGGAAGAATTTTTAAATTGCTCCGGGAACGAGGCAGAATTGAGGGACTCTGATCGGCAAACGTTTTTTTGCTGAATTTAAGTGACTGCTTGCAAATGAGGCTGGTGCGAGTTGGTGCCGCAACGTCAGCTCTGGTTCTGTGCAAGTTTGCATGGCCCGGCGCTTTTGCTGTGGCTCCATAAAAATATCCTGGAATGGGAAATGAGAGAACTAACTCGCTCAAAACGATAAAACTAAGTTCACTTTGTTGACTTGAAGAATTAGTGATTTGTATGGTTTAGCAAATACTCCAGCCTCAATCACTTTCTTCTAATGAAATAATGGTTTTAGAGCAACAATTAGTTTCTTTCATCAGACAAAAAGCTCCGATTTTGCATCCATGTTGTGCAATAAGAATACAACATAAACTGACCTACGTGCTGTTAGATACTAAGTTTTATTACGAGCTTCAACACAGCCTGCGGGGCGATGAGCACGCGAGCTACGTTAAGCTAAACTGGAAAATTGTTCTTGTTTTCATCACAGGCCCCCATTTCTAAAGTTGTAAAGATTGTTAGGCGTACACCTAATTTACCGGGAGGGCGGGCATGCTAGTAACCAAACAAAGCTTCCTTTAGATTTTTGTGTAAAGTTCAATTTATATTTTTCTTCTGGGAGACGAGCACTTCCTGCTGATGAAGGTCATCCAATCTGACGACCACGGCCGATATATGCGTCGTATTCAAAGGCTCTCACCTAACTTTGTTGCCGGCGAGCAGATCTGCGTTCGAGATGTGCTACGGTGCTAAGCGTGCACAGATTAAAGGGAATGGGACATGAACTGAGTGAAGCGTAAGAATTTTTTTTTGGATAAGGATTTTTCGATTACGTATATGGCTTACAAAGATAAAAAAACTGCCAAGTCAACCGTGTCGCCGAAAAAAAACAAACACAGCTCGGACACTGGCTACATTAATACACATTTACGAGAAAATCTGTAAACTTCGAAAAAAGTTAAAAAACTTAGAAAAGGAGCAAAATTCAGATTACAGATATTGAGGTAATCAGACCGAATGAAAGCGTTAAGCTTGCTGACGATGCATGTTTTCTGTAATCTATAGTCGATCGAACAGTAAGAGCCGAATCCTCAAGTATGAAAAAAACAGAAATGCCGCCTGTGCGACACAGCACGAGCACTCTTCAACGAGTCAACCTGGTGTTACCGAACAGAATAACCGTTGCTAGGACACACAGATTTACAGAAGACACCGTGCTGTTTGCTGTACAGCCGCAAGTCCGTTTTGTGACAAACAGCTTAGTTGCCAGCAGATAAAGGGTAATTTCTTGATATTGTGGTACTTGAAAACCATGGAAACATTCAAACAGAAAGATGTTTCTTCGCCGAAGTACCAAGCGCCTTCTTGAGCCCAATGCGGACGGGAAGCAAAAATTGTCGAGAGTGTCATTTCGCCCACAAATGCTACATAGACTCGGCGAAGAAGTTGCCTGAAGGGCGAGTTCAGCAGGATGCGTCCAGGCGAATCTTTTTCGTTACCTTGGGGCAATTCAAAGCAACTTACAGTCCAGTTTTCCCTGTTAGGTATCTGTTGACTTCGATGGTATATAGTGCCTCAGTTTTGCTTAAAACTTTACGTTAAATGGAGGCTACTGTAACTGCAATATCACATGTACAAAATGCATTTGTCTCCAGGTTATACTACGACTGTGCACGCTAGTTGCGTTGCATCCCTTGAACACTATATTAGCCGCAGTGTAGCTTGAGACCAGTCTTGGCTATGTCTATAAACGTAGAAATCAAAGATGTCTCTTTCCAGTATGTGTACTACAGACAAAATTTCGTAACGTTTGGGTGGTTGAGTGACTGATGAACTGACACGGTTTCAAGCTCCACGGCGGCTTATATAGAGTTCAAGGGATGCAGCGCAACTAGCGTGCACATACTTCCCCTGCAAAAGTAATTTGGAGATGAAATCCAAATTATTTCAGGCATAAGGCCTAGGGGGCATAACCTTGAATCGGGTTGTTTTAATTTATTACTTAATTAATTTCAAGTCTTGCGTAGCATAAGTCGTGTGTACAATTTTGCGATAATATTTATAGTAGCATTATTTTAATTAAATGGTGTAGATGTAAATATGGTAATGGCTTCCTATCAGCTATAGAAAGGTGCGCGGTGTATCACTAACTTTCAGCGCAAGCAATCAGCAAAAATAATGCATTAGTTATAACCCTTTGATAAATCATATTATATGGCTTTGCTTCAATATCCTTGTATAACGCATGGACTCAGGGAATACAAAGCCATAATGACATATAAACAAAGCAAAAATATATGAATAGATGTAATAAAAATTACCACATGAATATCATATTAATACGCACTAAACATATAGTCGTATAATAGACGATCAATACTTGAATAATTCGAAAAAAAAACATTGCAGCGTCGCATAACTATCTTTTTTTTGCGGCTGAAAACTTACATCTCACAATTTTGTTTACAATCTAAGAGATAGCACAAAACATTCAGTTGCTGAGTACTATGCACGTTGACTTAAAAACCGGCTATTAAATTTATGAAACTAATGTTACAATTTCTTTTCCATGCAACTTCTAAAAACTTCGCTCTAGGGCATTGCCGCTGCAAAAATGTTTCCCCCGCTATGTGTGCATTGAAATGTCGAGACAAACTTGACGGTCCGACAATTTTGTCTGGTCGAAATCAGCGAAGATGTCGCTCGTCTGCGCACGGCTTTAGTGGCGCATTGGCGAGCAAATCTGAGAACTTCAATGAAAATTCAAAATTTTTTCCTTACATTTACACACCAGAAAAAATGAAAAAAAATTTAGGTTTCAAGTTTTCAGTTAACCGAACCAATCGAAAGAATAAAACACGTTGATATTGTTTTACGTAATCTAGAGTCGATCGGACGCATACAACCAGCTCTCATAGGACTTACAAAGACAGAAAAGCCGCACGGAAATACAGCATATTGCTAAGTTATTATTTATTCTACAGTCGATCAGACACTCACGACCAGCTCCTACGCCTTAAAAAGACAGGAGATCCGCCTGTGCGACACAGCATGGCATCGTAGTGGAAAAGTTAACCTTATGTGTCCAAACAGTACAGGCGTGCTGGGACTCGCAGATTTAGAGGAGAGACCGTATTGTACGCTACTCTGCCACAAGTCCGTATCGCCTCAGACTGAGCTTGCCACTAGCCGAGAAAGGTCAATTTTCGGACAATGTGATACTTGACAGTCACCAAGTTATTCAAACTGATATATCTTCGTTCGCCTCAGCAACGAGATGCTTTTCAGCGGGTAACTTAGTGGGATAGCTTTCTACAAATTCGTAAGCCATTATTACCAATGATGCACATTGGCGAGCTAATCTAACAGGCGGGGCAACATCCTTATGCATAACAGGGCTTGAATCAACGCTATCGAAGTGTAATCGTCGAATAATTGATCGTAGTGTTCTCCACGGAAGAGATAATGTAACTAATGTGTATAACGAACAGCAGGGGGCTAAGAACGCAACCCTGACGAGCACTCGAAACCTCTAAATAGATGCGCTCAAGTAATCGCCCACGCACACATGCTGTGTACGTTCAGAAATAAAACCTAGAATGAGAAAGAAAGCTCTATGACCATCACCAAACGATCCCAAGTTGCATAACAGGCCCACGAGTTTGACCCTGTATACTGAACGCCACAGAAGTCCAACTGAACAAGCTACGCCTCAGAACGACGATCCTGCGCCGACTTACATTGGTATGGCAAAGACAATAGAGCATCACAACAACCCAAGCTTTTTCCGTTCGTAAATTGACTCGGTTGTAGGAACCCACGAACTTCATTCAGGAAAGCAATTCAATTTACATGCTACCAATTTCTTCAGCACTTTTGTCAAGATGAGCGCCAAGGATATATGTAGGTCAGTATTTGCCTACATTCGGCAGAGCTAGATCTTTTGGAATCGATGTGATGCTTCTACTGACAAGCTTCACGATTTAATTATTCCTCCTATAACGCAAAGATTTCAGTATATATATA
>LQNS02278081.1:403556-427991 GCA_001587735.2 Parhyale hawaiensis
TTCAGCTTTTAGGACGTTAGCAGAACCAGACCTGGCCCAACCTAACCTTTCACGTACGTATACATTGGACTGTAGGCTAATTACACTTAATAGCCCATTGTACCGTAAAATACACCTAATGCAAAAAAAATTACACTTAACGAACCCTGTTACGTCTAAACCCTTCATTAGCTTTATATATATATATATATGAAAACCAATTTCACTCATCATTCAATTTACAGATAAAATTACACCCGTATAACTGAATTCAGTGCTAATGATGCCGACAACAGCCGAGTCCCGATGAATGCTTTATGACACAATTCCCACAACTGTACCGTGATATTGAGAGAGTAATATAAGTAGTTAGACTTTGATATCGTAGTTTCTACAAGAAACTCGGTTTTCCGGACGCATTTTTTTTTTAAATTGTGAAAAATCAGCTGCAGAAATTCCGTATTTCGTGACAACATGCCACCCACACTTCCGTTGTAAATTTTACAGGTCACTTTCCCTCTGCATAATCAGAAGTGAAATAAATTTACTTAGATCTCATTTCATACAGTGTTTATCTTATCAACGAATGGGCCAAAATGTTATTTATTAATATTTCCTTTGNACTTCGAATTTGTCACTCTAGTTGATCATAGAATGTAATTTGGCTATTGTCTATTACAAGCCAAAAACTATCTTGCCAGCAGAATATGAATAGACTCATTTAAAATTACGACAGAAATGAAATGATTACGTCAGCACGATGTGAGGAAAGTTGAAAGAAATACATGAAAACTTCCTGGAGGACAACACTACATTTTCATGCCCATTCTATCTTCATGATTGCTATTTTACTGAAGTTACTATTTTATTGAAACTCTCTAACTCGTGAATACCGAAGTAAACTTTAAATTTTGTACGTGTGCACTCAAAAGCTTGTACGGTTAGTTCTGAAATAAAACTTTGCACTTCACGGTATGTAAATGTAGATTAAATGACGTTAAAAATTCAGAACGGTCAAAATTTTTATTCGATCCACTAAAAAGTAGCGATTATTGAACAGATTTATTCATTTTCCACCGCAGTCGCGACTTGGCAATTCAGCAGGATTATTTACCTGAACAACGGCCAATTTCTCACCATTCACTGTTTTACTTATTGTACACAACGAACTGTGCAACAGGCGTTGAGCAGTACCAACATCTACCGAGGCCACGATCCTTGTTGGTTGCCAGCATGCTCTGAAATACATAGTTGAGATCGATTATGTCCGCGGAAGACTTGAATGTCTGAATTCGACTGTAGAGAAATACTTTCCAAGTCTACTATAACAACGGCCACTAACTAATTTACCCTCTATCGAGTTGATCTGCTCAAAGCTGCAAGAATGCGCAACTCTACAGAATTTTACTTGGGTCTTAGAAGAGGCGTGGTATGGGGTTATTGTGCGCGTATACATTGGACATTCTCCTCTACCACAGCAGTAATCGTATATCCATCCCAGTAAGAAAAAATATGCGAGAATATTCGGTTCCTTGTTCGTAAACCCTTGCCACTTTTATTTTCGACTATGACGGGACTTCCGAAACGACGGCAATAAAACTGAAAGTGCAGCGTTGCTCTTCATGAAAAAGTCAAGCAAGTGACTGCTACTCGTATATTCTATAACAGCGGTGGCGTTAGGCCTGCCTCGTATCGCATTCCACCATCTCATCTAATTTGAACCTTAAGCTCAGCACTGCCAGACAATTGCCGTCAGGTTTTCACCAACTTTTAGATCAACTTGAGATTACCACCAAAAAATCTCATTGCGACGCAGATCGCTTATGTAGATGAGCGGCCTGCGCATGCATGTGAATGCACAACTTCTGTGCCAGTGACAGACGCTTTAATGAAGTTATTTGCATGCTTCGCACTTTTGAGAAGCCCCAAAAATAAGGTCGAAAAACTTCGCCCGCAAAGTTGATGGCCTTTCTTTAATGTCTGGCTTATGAGGAGTATTTCTAACGCAAATGGTCGGCGGTTTATACAGGAGCGTCTACTCTGCGGCAGCCATTTTTATTTTAATAGAATTACTCCCTGTTATTGCACATAATTTAAGCCCATTTTTGACTTTAGTTAATGACTTCCTGTTATTACATAATTATTTACGCCAATGAAAATTTATTTAGCACTTATGTAAGTGCGAACAAGGTTTGTGTTAAAGTATCTACAGTGTTGAAACGTCTTTAATTAAATTTTCGTGCTATAAAAAGTAGCTTATTACATTAACACCGTCTCATTACTGTATGCATTAAATATAAAAAGTAGACGATAACTAACAACTCGTATTGATCCAGAGTTACTTTCGTTTGCTAATATGCTTGGGGTTCTAGAAACTTTAGAACGGTAATTGATTCATTAGCGCACCTAACACATTAAGGCAACTAACACAGTCCTAGAAAAAATCGCACTACTGTACTACAGAGGACTGAGTGCAGGTATTATTAGGAAAATTACATGGCATCACCATCTCAGCGTGAACTACAGTACAAAACTAGAGAAGCCCTCCGCGAGCGCATATAGGTGCCGCCGCCAAGCATGGCAATGTTAGCAAAAAATTCATATTGATCCTGAAACCAGGATTTACTTTTATCGTCACCAAAATTTGGTCAATTGTGGCTTTTGACATCACAAACAGGTCGTGAATTTTTTTTTTTAAGATCCGTCCGTAATCTTTGAGGCATGTGCTGACAAACACGAAGACAAACATAATTATAGTCAAACACACCAACGGGCGAAGTACGTAATCATCATCAAAATTTGATCGTTTGTGCTTTCAACATAAAACAGAGACAAAGAGACAAACGGACTCGATGACAAACAGATCAGCCCCAAAAATGTGATCAGTTGCTCTTCACAACATCTCCAAGAATTTCTGCAAATTTCATGAAAATCTGTTCATAACTGTTTGAGTTCTGTTACTAAGAAAAACGGTTAGACAAACAAACAAATGATAGAACGGATCTTCACCAAAAGTTAAGCATTTGTATTTGTTCCTTCTGTAAATTTTATAAATAACTGTCCATAACTTTTTGAATTACATAAAAATCCCTGTAAATTTTATAATGAACTGCCTATAACTTTTTGAGTTAAATGGATGAAAAAGAAACTCCGACGAAAAATATAACCTCCTTGGCGGAGGTATAGGTAATTAGTATGTTAATAAAGTTATTAGCCAAACGTGAAGCTTCCTTTGAAGGTCGAGATGACGAACTCTTGTTAACCTTTGGTAATTACAGAATTGGATTTTAGCAAACTCTTGAAACGTTCCGAATTGTGANCGGAGGTATAGGTAATTAGTATGTTAATAAAGTTATTAGCCAAACGTGAAGCTTCCTTTGAAGGTCGAGATGACGAACTCTTGTTAACCTTTGGTAATTACAGAATTGGATTTTAGCAAACTCTTGAAACGTTCCGAATTGTGACGTGAAAATTCTGAACATTTCAAGGGCTTGTTGCAAACACTCAAACCTGACTTAACTGTTTTCTGTAAATAAACTGTGATCCACACTGACGCGTGTGGTCAGAAGGCCGCCTGATGTACCCACAAACNTATAGGTAATTAGTATGTTAATAAAGTTATTAGCCAAACGTGAAGCTTCCTTTGAAGGTCGAGATGACGAACTCTTGTTAACCTTTGGTAATTACAGAATTGGATTTTAGCAAACTCTTGAAACGTTCCGAATTGTGACGTCACAATTGCGTCACGCCATTGTGGAAATACCAAAGATTCCTCGCTCCAACAATAGCGTGATGCAATTGTGACGTGAAAATTCTGAACATTTCAAGGGCTTGTTGCAAACACTCAAACCTGACTTAACTGTTTTCTGTAAATAAACTGTGATCCACACTGACGCGTGTGGTCAGAAGGCCGCCTGATGTACCCACAAACGCTCAAACCGACCTGACCGGACGTTGGCCGGATGGCAAAAATCTGACAGTGCCAGGTTCGCTCAGGCCGTCTTCAGGCGGCCTGCGCAGGTCGCCTGAACGCTCCACACACGCTCAATTTGGCTTGAGCAGCATACAAACCAATGGAAGCAGCATACAAACCGATGTACTGATATGCAATTGGTGCATACGGCGACTGGCTGCTACCACACCCGACGCTTAAGCTTCACGGACGAGGCTCCTGGCTCCCTCCTCTCTATTAAACCTCCGTGCCAGAAATCGAAACAATATATAAATTGGAGTCCAATTTTATAACTTTTTCTCTCAAGTCACGACGTATAAATTCGGCAGGTGATCAACGGAGCACTCACGAATCGATGATTTTTTCACGGACAGTAGACAATTATTTCCTCTAGCTTGCTGTGTTTCTTTGACGGAGGAGTTATCTCTTCGTTGGCCAAAATTTCAGCACTTCAATGAAACAGATATTTAAGATTGGCGGTATCATGGCTACGGTGTGCTCACATTGCATATAAGCTGGGTGGAGTTGCATTCAATTTTATATTGCAGTGTTTTACTCAAGATTTTACTTCCGGCAGTCAATATTGAAGAAGCACGCGAAAGAAAAAGAATAGAGAAGAAAGAACCTAAGGATGAGAGTACGTCAAATTATCAATGAAAAAAAAATGAAGAAGCAATCGAGAGAAGCGAAGATTCCGCTGGCCTTTATTAAACGAACATATCGATTGTTGCGAGAATTTTTCACGCACGGGTCCTCTAGTTCAATTATATTTAACACGCATGATGTATAAAAACCGTGACTATGAAGAAGACCTTAATAGACAAATTTTTACTTGCTTCCATCACCCTCTCTCCCCTCAACTATTGTTAAATTCGGTGTTTTACCACCCTAGACACAGCGAGGTGATTCAAGAGTGAAGCTCAACTGAAAAAAAATCTATAAAGCTTTTTATCAGTAGGAATATTTTATCTCCGCATTCCTGCCGGAAAAACTTGGTAGGCTCAGTGCGCTACTACTGTCGGGAAAAAGGAGCAAAGAACAGAAATAGACACTCGAGTGGACGGCCCCATTTTAGGCCTTCCGCACGAGAGAGAGTAGAGAAGTCCCACGAACTAGGTCGGCTATCTCGATCGACAACCCGCCTCGAGTAACAGAAAGGGAAAAATAGAGAACCTACCTAACTTTACAAAACTAACCTCATCAGAAGGAGCTGCGGCCAGATGCAACATACCCAGCGGAAAAGGCACTTGGGACCCTTGGGTTCCCCCTCATTCAAACCTCGACTTCTTATTACGAAGCATAGATTACTCAGGTACAAAAAAAAAAAAAAAACTGTGGCCATCTGTGCAACTGCGACAGTTACTTCTGGCCATTTACATCATATTATTGAAATAGTAGGTAAACGACGTTTCCTGGTTTTGTGACCCAGTGTATAGCGGCTACGAGGATCCACATATTTAAAAGATCTGCCAGTTATTTTACTTGGCACTCTAGCCTAGATTTCTTTGTTATTATAATAATAATATCATAAGCATGATGACGAGCGACTGCATATATCTATCATGTCTCAGGCGCACAAAACTATAGTTATGCTTGTCATCGGAGAAGAAGATCTTTCAAATTGAAAACACCAACAAGAGCAGGATAATATCGAGGCTAGAAAAAAAGACGGATGTCAAAGAGATAAAAGTAATTAGGTAAATTCGCAGTCGCAAGAATGCATCGTGCAGTAGAACTCCTCAAACAGAGACTTCCTGAAACGGAGCAAATCCGGAAACGTAGCCTGTACAGCGCGGTATATCGGGAACTGTGGCAATAGCCGAAACTAAGTTAAGCGAATAGTAGAATGGTTTAGTAAAATTTAACTGTAGTGCATATGATAGTACAGCTTCACTGTTTGCTATAGTATTATCTATAAAAATAATGAACATGGAACAAACAAGTATGCTATAGAACGTGGTACTACGACATGGAGACTGCCCGGAATAGAACACTAATTGTACTTACAATATAGAAGTTCCACTGCACTGCAGTTTGACAGTAGTGCGAGACAATGAGCTTTACGAGAAATAACGGCGTATTCCACCTTTAACTGCACCCACTCTGTGCATTCAAGTTCACCAGTAAATCAATACATCGGTTGATAATGGATCAACTGCATAAATTAGAGCAAAGGTTAAAAACCATAGCCCCATATCCCAGTCTAAAATAATGGTTGTGATTATGATAAAATATAGTGGTATATGAGAGATTAAGGTCGATTATGGATGATGAAACAATATGGTAGAGATGTTGACCAAAACATAACGTTGATTTTAGTACACTTAGATCGATATTGGTGGAGGCAATTTTGGTTGTTTAAGGTTGGTCAGGAAACGAAGGTCGATGGTAGTACATGGATGTATGAAGACTATATATGGTAGATGGTAGTACATGGATGTTCGAAGACTATATATGGTAAAGCATATGATAGAGCATAACCAGGTAGGTTATCAACGGATTTCCATACGTACGATCATGAGTGCATTCCTCCCATTATTTGGGGAAGAACATGTATGGGTCGCCATATATTAAAATATAGCTAGAATTCCCACCATAATCGACCAAAATAATATTGTATGGCTATAAGTTTGAATACGAAACATCTAAAAATTTATATTATATGTAGTGCAAAAACTGCGCACATTTCCAGTTTTTCTATCCTGTCGATGAATTGCAAAAAATTGCAGGGTATACGTGGACGCTAACTTCCTTGACGTTATTTTTATCTACTGTTTCTAAATTTTACCAACGCTTTACCACTTTAGCGTAGTTACGTTTTATTTGTATTTATTTGTTGTATCCCTTGTATAACAGCACTGCAATCTTTGATCAAATATTGCCATCTAATTTTATGTTCATTCCGTTTATATCTGTGAAGTTTCATAAACAAATTATTCCCTTTAGCTTTATGGAAAACAATGTCAAGTTTCATGATAAATTTGGCCTTACGTACCTTGACAACGGGTACGGCCAAAATTCATCTATCGACTAGTGCCTTCCTCTGAACTGTGTCGTATAGCTGCATACCAGCTTAGAGTTGAAGTTGTATATAAACGTGCGTTAGCTGCACAGACTGGTTCAAGCTCCTGCTCTATAGCATCGTCCTGAAGCTTAGAGCCTTTGACCATTCTGAGCTGCAGGCCTAACACGCGTGCATAAATTACTTTTTTTTCTATAAGCAATTAATCATCAGCAAACAAAGCTGGTATCCACGGCGTAATATGTTAACATTAAAAAAGTTAATCTTGGTAGAATATAATTGTATAATTCGCTGAACACAGTCGATTTTGATCGTGAATGGTGTTTCTTGCGGTTCATTATGGTAGATTATGGTTGTGCAGCTAAAACCTTTATGGTTTTAATTGGGTATGTATGGTTGGGAATCACGGTAGGAAATCTGGTCGCAGGTTGAGACATATCTCTACCATAATGCACCCCATAGATGGTTGAATATGGAGGATATATCGATAGTAAACAACAAAGATCTCGACCAAAATCATAGTTGTTCTACTACAATCACAACCATTATTTCCGACTGGGATGTTGGCGGACGTTCCCTCTCAGCTGAAATCGCTGCCTGTTCTACAGCCAAAAAAGAAAGAAAGAGTTGGGCCAGTCCTGAAAAAAATAAGGCCTAAAATACAAGGTTACTTTCCTAATTTGTGCCGAGGTCCTTCAGTCGAAGGATGCGGGCCCCACTTTGGCCCAGGCACGAGTGCTGGAGCGGATAAGGGCCTCCTGAGCTCTCTACGCCAGGCAAAAACCTAAGGCCAGTCCAGGGCTAAAGTCCACTATAAAGGAAGGATTTAGATTTGCTCGACAGTTTCGAACCAACGAAAAATTTTGTCATTTGTTTTTCATCAAGCACCGAAATGACGATAGACAGAGAGAACGCGCGGCCTGGCCCCACTTTTTCTTCGGATAACGCGTTTCTTTCGAGGAAGCAGAGTGATGACCGAGAATGAAGTGGCGATTTCAATTGTCGAACATCCAGAAAGTTGTGAAGAAAAATATTGCCAGGAGTTTGTAAGAACAGACTGGTAGGTCATGCGGTTAAACAATGCGTAACATAACACTAGCTTTTGATTGAGTAAATGGATATGTATTTGAGAGTTACATTGAAGCAACGCAAGGGGGCTAAAGGTATTAGTTTTTGTTTGATTAACTCTAATAGTGATACTATGATATCGAACACTGTGTTATTCGTTCATGTTTTCGTCAAACAGACAGGCTAATTCAATACTTGTACTATGTATCTGCCGTTTATTTTACTGTCCACAACCAATATTTGACCTCCTGTAAACACTGTCTACATTTGCATACCTATGTGTATTACTACCAAACACAAATATTCGTCGAGTTAGCGCTATTTTTTTGTAACACAAAATATTCACTCTTTGCAGCACCATCAAAAATAGGCATTATCAATAGGGAAGTACTATCTAGCCTCAATATGTAATTCTCTTTGCCTAGGGATGTAACTACTATGTTTTAATTCAACTAATAACGCTGAAGAGTAAAGTTATACACATATGTTCGCACTTTTTCCGCCGGTGTAGGACATCAGAACCATCCTATAAAATTTAAGGTGTCATGTCAGTATGGAAATGTTGAAAAAAAATTCAATTGTTGATAGAATGGCTTGAGATTACCCACATATTGCGTTATCAAAAGCTGCTGAAAATCGTATAAGGAAGAGTAATTATAGGGACCTATGATGTATTGTTACCGCTACCTACTAGGTACATTGAGGAATTTATTAAAGCTCTGTCTCCACAAAATAGCCATCTAACAGGAAAGACAATAGGGACATACGTGCAGAACACAGGTGGAAGCTTAGAAACGAGCACGAGGTTGCTCCCACACAGGATCAGCGCGCACGAGAACAGTAAGTGGCAAAAGAAGAAAAAGAAAAGAACATGTGATTAATAGGAGCCTGGAAATATAAGCAATCAAAGTAGGCCCCTCCCAATACATAGGATGGGCGAACATAAATAACTGAACGCTACGGCCATCAT
This sequence comes from Parhyale hawaiensis, assembly GCA_001587735.2. NCBI lineage: Eukaryota > Metazoa > Arthropoda > Malacostraca > Amphipoda > Hyalidae > Parhyale > Parhyale hawaiensis. The sequence continues at coordinate 412,548 of LQNS02278081.1, forward strand.
GTCTGCTGAGGGACCTATAAAATTACTACATTTCAAAACCCACAAATGATTTGAAAACTAAGGATCTCCAATTGATTGGAAGTCATATAAATATTTATGTATCATAGTGTACCTAGTTAAGCAACGAATTAAATTTGGTTTCTCACAGCAATTGCATTGCTTTATAAAATATCGAGAAAAGTTTACCCTTGGTGATTTACTGCAAGCTTCAAATAAGACTTTTGTAACGTCTGCCCAACAGCGAATAATAATGCATCACGTTACGCAACATTTTTTCAAGTTTTCAAACGTTTGACAAAATCCTCTGTTGTGACTTTCTAATGTTCAGTTCTTATTATACAGACTAGTGCACCAAACGCAACCCTTTTGTTGAATAAGTCATGAAAGTATGTATTTGACAATATCTTACCATCCTATCGAAAATATTCACAATACTCCAAATTTCACCATGTCCACAAAGTCCACGAAATTCACCAAGTGCACAAAAGCAACCAAGTTCACAAAGGCCCGTGACCAGGCCTTCACTAATAACCCGGGAATTCCCGGGCTCGTATCCTGGATACGGTTTGGCAAAAAAAAGTTGGTTGCCTTAGAATCTTTTTCTTCAGTATTAAGTAGGGGAAAATAAGGCTTCGGACAGACGGACAGACGGACGGACTGACTGACTGATTGACAGACAGGCAGACAGCTCTCTTATTATAGGATAGATTTTCTTGAAAATGATCATTTTATGTCATAAAATCGCTCACAGATAGTGTGGAACAATAATTAACTTTTATGGGATGAAATAAGCCAAGATACTGTTCATATAGTTCTTTTTTCGAAGAATTTCTAGGCGATAGACAATGCTGTATAGAAAACACTAAATATAGACTGCCAATAATAAATAAAGTAATTAGTTTGGAGATGCCTGAAAAAATTATTGTTCCTAATGACATGCTGCTAATGTTTCATGCTGCAAAATCTAGTCCTCCACCTCGTACTGTCGCCTACATTATTTAGAGCTGATACAGAATTTTTTACTTAATCGCTCACAAAAATATCTATAATATTAAATAGCGTTGTTCCTGCGTTCCTTCGTGTGTTACGCTTGTCATCAGTAAAAGATAGCAGGAAATTAGATATATACAGTAATTCGGTTGTATTCATGATACGGAAGATGAAGTCGAGTTCGGCTGCATGAACGTGCACGTTAAAAAAGGTGATACGGGCAATACAATTGGACAATACGCCACATATATATATATATATATATCTGTCTTGCGTACAGGCAGTGTTAAATATAGCTTTCAAAGCAAAGACGCTGGTGATGGTGACCCACACGGCCAGGAGTGAACGGGGACAAATAGCGGGTTGTACATGTCGAGCTAAATAACACTTGAGTTTTGCGAAAGGAAAAAAAATGGTGAAAATGATCCAACGGGTCACGGCCAGTTTAGTGTACTATAAAACTTAATACTATTTGTTAATTACTGTAGAATTTTCAGGGGTCCAACCTGAATGACCCCGCCAGAGGGTGAAATTTTTACTGTAGCAGCTAGTAATCTATAATATTAATAGCGTTGTTCTTTCGTTCGTTCCTTCCTTCGTGTGTTACGCTCTTCAATAAAGGATAGGGAAAATTCAACTTGTAAGAAGCTCTGATTTTCGCTATAAGGAAGTTCAACCAAGGAGCTTCAATAGAGAAGGAGGGAGCCTTGTGGCCCAGTTACACACTTGCCAGCGATTCAACCAGATCTCTTACGGCTGTGAGACGCTCATTGGTGGAAAATACGGGGAAGCACCGAGTTTCACGGAGGAGCAGCAGACGAACCGAGTTACTAATATGCGATTGGTGTTTACCCGACTCAAGGAGCTTCAATAGACAAGCTCCTTGACCCGACTGGCTGCAGCCATTAGAGACTGTTTACTGGTATGCGATTGGAGCATAGGACAACTGGCTGACAGCCATAAGAGACTCTTGAGCTGATCAGCGGGCTAGGCTACTGGCTCCCTCCTTCTCTATACAAACTCCTTGGTTCAACCACAGCTGTTTTCTTTCAGCTCGCACTTGAAAACATTTCAGTCAGTTTTGAAGCAAAGACATGAGGTTCATTTTGCACGTATCATACCTACCATGATACCAATTTTCATTTATTGTAATATTCACGTTGCTGGGGTTGCATAACGATCCAAATATGGGAAAATCAGAACGTAGCCATAATACGGTTCAAAGGAACCTGTTCTCAACTGCATCATTCTAAACTGTATTATTCAAGTGCAAGTGCGATGTTTAGAAAATGAGGTAAACCAACAAAAAGTACTTTCAGCGACATCAATCAATTTTTTTTTATGGGCTGAATGTTGTATTATATTGGCATGGCAGGCTATCGCACAGCAGGTATAAAGCAGCCACGGGTCCCGCAAAGGAATTGAAATAATCACGTACACCGTTGAAAATGGAAACGTTAAAAATATGAAAATCTAAATAATGTCATCTTCAGACGATAAGAAACAAAGGATAGGGAAGGCGTGTAAATATAGAAGAGAAGTACCTCCTATAAGCAAGATTGCTATATTTATTCATGCTGTCTGTATATCTTAAGGAACGAAAATTTTGCTGGTAAGATATCTGCGAGATCCACCAGTGATATAGTGTCTAGATTTGTTGTGCATGTAAAAGATGACTTAGGGCGCGTGTACGCCTACGTTAAAGTTGCATTGCCACGCAATTCTGTATCTGACTGGATATTGCTATGCTCCTAAAAAGAATATCTAAGGTATGAGTCGTTTCTGGCAGTTTGTACGTTATACCAAGCAGCAATGGCCAAGCTTTGGGAGTATGTACCTCCTACTTTTGAGTTAGTTTAGAGTTGCAATGACGCATAGTTTTTGAGTGACTTTCAATTTGGAACACGGGAGCGCTTCATATTCTTGGCACAGTTGTTTCTGTGCGCATGATAACGGTTGAATCGATTAAGACACATCGATTGCAAAATATATGTACAGTTGTGAATTGAAACTCAGAAGTAATTCAGAGACAGAGTCTAAAGTGAGCACCTGGCCCTGGCTGTAGTGGAATAACTGCCGCGGCTCGGTGTTTAAGCAGTTATTGAATTTAATATAGGGTAAGTCGAAGCTGCATACACAGCGGCGCAAGGGGAAGGATAGGGAGCAATGTTGTCATGTTTCGACTCTCGCACTTGAGGTTTGAGGCAGTTCGTTAGGATTAAGGAACAGGCGCTATGGTATTTATCGGTAGGTTAGGTTGAGATGCTGCATTAGAACTAAAGTGAGTTATAATAGCGTAAGGTTAGATTGTTTCAATATAAAAAGTGAGGACATTAGCTAAGCGACCGTGGAAATTCCACGGGTCCCGCTAGTCTATAATATTAATAACGTTGTTCCTACCTTTGCGTGTTACGCTCTTTAATAATATATAGAAGGAAATTAGAGATTTGACTTCAAATGTGAATCATTTCACCTGTATCATATCAACCTACCGCTTTTCATGTTACAGCATTCTATTCGCTCTGCTGGTAGCGGACGACTTTTCTAATACACTGAGTTGCGTAGCCAGAATACGCCACTGGTGAACAGAACGGGTATTGTTGGGCATCTCTGCTCTGAAGTTTTTTTTTAAAGCGAATGTGCTGCTGGGAAAGCATCCGCCATACAGCGCGCTATCTGAGCAAATACAATGACCTCTCGAGAACAGATGATTACCCTCTTGGGAGAGAAGAAATTGACCGAATCTGATTTCTTTTACTACTATTGGACCCGTGCGTGAAAAAATTCACGCACTAATCGATACGTTTGCCTAATGCCTCTAGGTCGGTGCGGAATCTCCTCTTCTCTTATTTGCTTCTTAATTTTTTTCATTGATCCTTTGTCGTGCTCTCATCCTTAGGACTTCTATATATTGACAGGCAGAAGTAACATCTCGAGTAAAACACTCCAAAACTTAAACAAAAGGGCAGCTTATATACAATGTGTTCGCTCCGTAGCAATGATACCGTTGATACCGTCTTTCTACCTCAAATATCTTTCATTTGAAGTGATCAAATTCTGACCTATGAAGAGAAAACTGCCTCGTCAGAGAAAAACAGTGAGCTAGAAGAAATAATTGTTTACTGCCCGTGAAAAATCATATTTCGTCGGTTTCGTTGACAATTGCATCAAAGGGGAAAGAATAGCTCATGCAACGAAATCATCAGTGGGAAGAAACTACGAATCAAGAAGCATGCGAGTGCCAATGGAAGCTTCAGATATCTTCAGTGCTACGATTTCAACTTCGGCAATGCAAGAAGTGCATTCAGACATAAGGTCACCCTATACTTTGCCGTGGATTCGATGTATGGTGAAGCTAATACCCAATCGGAAATCGTGGTTGTGATTATGGTAGAATATAGTGGTGTATGAGAGATTAAGGTCGATTATGGATAATGAAACAATATGGTAGATATGTCGACCAAAACAGAACGTTGATCTTAGTATGTTTAGGTCGATATTGGTGGAGGCAATATTGGTTGTTTAAGGTTGTTCCGAAAACGAAGGTTGATGGTAGTACATGGATGTATGAAGACTATATATGGTAGATGGTGGTACATGGATGTTCGAAGACTATATATGGTAGATGGTAGTACATGGATGTTCGAAGACTATATATGGTAGAGCATATGCTGGAGCATAACCAGGTACGTTATCAACGGATTTCCGTACGTACGATCATGAGTGGAATTCCTCCCGTTATTTGGGGAAGAATATGTTGGGTTGCCATTATAACATGACTAGAATTCCTAACATAATCGATCAAAATAATATTGTACGACTAAAAGTTTGAATGCAAAACATCTAAAAATTCATATTATAGTGTAAAAATTGTGCACATTTTCAGTTTTTTCATTCCTGTCGATGAAATACAAAAAATTGCTAGGTATGTATGGACTTTCACTGCCTTGACGTTATTTTTATCTACCGTTTCTAAATTTTACTAACGCTTTACCAGTTTAGCGTAGTTACCCATCATTTCCATTTATTTGTTGTATCCCTTGTAAAACAGTACTGCAATCTTTAATAACATATTGCCATCTATTTTTATGTTCCTTCAGTTTATATCTGTAAAGTTTCATGAACAAATTATTCCCATTAGCTCTATGGAAAGCAATGCTAAGTTTCATGGTAAATTTGGCTTTACGTACCCTGACAACGGGTACGGCCAAACATCATCCATCAACTGGTAACTTGGTCGTAAATGGTGTTTCTTACGGTTTACTACGGTAGATCATGGTTGTGCAGCTAAAACCTTTATGGTTGTAATTGGATATTTATGGTCAGGAATTATGGTTGGCAATATGGTCGAAGGTTGTGACACATCTCTACCATAATGCACCCCATAAATGGTTGAATATGGACGATATATCGATAATAAACATCCAAGATCTCGACCATAATCATAGTTGTTCTACTATAATTACAACCATTATTTCCGACTGGGTACTCGAACAAATCAGACTAAACCTGCGATGTCTTCATTGTTGGAATTTCAACTGTCCCTGCTTAAGATACTTTTGCCATCTTCTGCAACCCGGCCTATTTTCTGCCCATCACTTCCATGGAGCTTGAGAGGACGACCAGAGCCTCCAACTTGGGCTAAGTTCCGCCTATCTGTTTTGTTAAAGCCTGACAGAAAATGGACAAACAGATAAATACACATGGGTCTTTATTATATTGTAGATAAATTTATAGCAGAACAAAGCAGAAAAATGATGGGTTACTGATCAGTATCCACGGGTTCCAAAATGGAAAAAAATTGGAAAAACCGACAAACAATTGAAACGAGTAACCTTATGGAGGGCTAAATTATATGCAAACTGTGGGAAACAGAGCTTAGAAAAGGCGTGCAAATGCATAAGAGAACATTGCAAAATGTACCGTCGTTTTTCTCTGTCTTTATCAAGACACAGGTGCGAATTCTTTGCTGACAGAACAAATGTGTAATTCAGTGGTGATATAGAAATACAGTACTAGGAAAGGTTAGACGAGATGTAAGGTAGATTGGCTGCGTAACGAACGAAAGGATAAGCGGCGGCCGTTAGTTCAAACGGGGTGGGTTAGGATATGAGCGCAACCTCAGGTTAAATAAGGTGAGTGAAAACCGGTAGAAATGAATACAAGTGTATTTTTAACTACCCTAACGTGCAATGAACTGGATAAATTTAGAAAGGTTGAGAAATTAGAAAAGAGAAAGTGAGTGAAAACATTCACTAACCGTGGAATTTCCGCGGGTGCAGCTCGTAATAATAAAAATTTCATATAGAAATTTTTCACTGACACCAATTCATAGAATGAATGACCTTAAGCTGGTCAGTGATACCTAGCTATAGCAAACAAATCAATCAAATGAAGGTGTAATGACAATCGAAATAAGCAGTAAGCGCAAGTTTGTGACAATTTGTATTTATTTTCTACTCAGAACTGCGATATGGAACGGAAAATTTTACGCGAGACAAACAGATTCCAAGAAGTGCCGCAAGCTGCTCTTTAAATTGCATTCAAAATCTAGAGCATCTCTTTCCTCTAAAACTTCCCTCTCAATTTTCCAACAATTTCTGTAGGGCAAAAGCATTTTTGCCAATTAGTTAAATTGTTCATGCTCTGCTCCATTTAAATTTTGTCTGATGTTCAATTGAATTAGCGAGCGAGGAAGAAAGCTCTCTGCTCATCTTTTATTTAAAATAGAAAAGACATCACCAAGTATTTTTACTTCAGTTATTATGCATTACAATAGCGAGCAGTTATTATTGAACAGAACAAATTGTTACTATCACGGTATCACAATAAACTGAAGGTTTACTATGCGTGGTATCGTCGCTATGCTTTATGGCGACATTTCACTTCTGCTATAAGCGATAAAAGTTAACTAAAAATTTCAGATCCTTGTTAAATCTAAAGCAATATTCATGATTTTCATTGCGTATGCAATTTACTGAATGTTTCCATGATTAAAAATCATAGGCAAATTCTATAACTTGTTATCTGAATAGTACCTTCCGTACTCAATGAATTTTTAATTTTGTATTATCATATATTAAGACCCGTCTTTTTTCAACTCAGCAAGGGCTACCAGTACATAACATAAAGCTAATGGAAAGTGGTTTCAACTGTAAAGAGATTTCGTACATCACAGTGACACTATGTACAGTATACCTACATGAATGATATTGCAATTACATTAATCCAAATCGCATAAGTATTTTGGAAACGACAAAACCATTTGACGAAAAGCGCATTTAATTTACTGTAATAGAAGCCTAAAAGATCATGCTTACTGAAATTTCTGCGCTTAATAAATTGTTACATGCTTGCCATAACAACCAGTCTAAATCGAGTACAACCAGAGAGCAGTTCAACATTTGCAAGAAGATCTCCAGTAAAAAAGCGCGTGTACTCTTACGCTGCAAGCGTTGCGTTGAAGGCATCTCCATAGCAACGCAATTAACCAGATTAGCGCAACAAAATAGCACGATAAAAACTCATTAAGCCTCATCACCATCATCATGAATTTAGGCTCCTTAGCCTGAGCGTCGTTTTTGTCCTCTCCCAATTATATTACAATAAGACTCTTAAGAAGTTCAGAAGTTTAAAAGCAGTTCATATATATACACGGCCATAGTAATTTTCCGTGCCGAGAGGCAAAACTTATGAACGAGATGAAAAGATCTTAGAAGGTACGAGTTTTGGGTATGAAAGTAAGGCTTTGAGAGGTTTTGACGGGAAGTGCCTGACTTTATGGAGGCAGTTAGGTGCTGGAGATAAGCATCTCTGCCTAATGCAGTCTGTGCACGGAACTCAGTCGTTAACAGTCTGCACAAGTTTGCTCGCAGACATCGCTACGGCTCCTCAAGATCCTCTTAGTTTTGCCGGTAACTTGCATCGCTGTTTTTCAGGCCAGGCAAAAACCCAAACTTTAGTTAGAAGATCGATTTGGGGGACCAAACCAGCCCCATAATCCACGAGCAGCTACGCGGCTCTGGAGTTAGAGCGGAAAGCAACCTCGTCATTTTAAACATAAATAATCGGATATAGCATCAACGAGCGGTAGGGAGAGCTAGGCGTGTGCGAATAACATTAAAGAAATAATATGTTCGTTGGATGAACATAAAATACTGAGCAAAAGCTTGATTCTGTAAGAATTTTTTTTACGCGATAAGAGGTGTGTGTTCTTTTCTTAGGCATACTAAATGGACATCACACTTGTGCAGTAAAAGCCCTCAAGTGAAAGCAATATGTTATGTTGAGATTTAGCTCATTTTAGCTGCGAAAATTAATCAAAGTTATTCAATTGTTTTAGGTCATCCGGCGCATCGATGAATGCAGCATTTGAAAATGCTAAGCCGTACATTTGTAAAAGGTAAGAAAAACTTATGTACATCAAAATAGCATAGGTACAGTATGAACAAAACAGTTGGGCACCCAGTAGCCAATATGATTGGGGCTGCAAATTGATCACGCTGACCCGTATGTAGTGCTACCTATTTCACGACTGAGGCAAATGTAACGCGAGGCATAAGAGAAGAATACGTCTAATGATCACTGTTAGAATGCGCATGCAGCGACGCACCGTACGCGCGAGAAGCCATGCAATACGTTTGGGTGCTTCGGAAACTGCAGATATTGAGGGCAGTTTAGCGCCGCGTCCCGAGCTCAGCGATGAAATCTGCAGATTCAAGAGCGAGATTCCTTTGTATCTCATAAAATCCGGCGACTTGAATGGAATTGCTGAAACCATAAAAATAGAACCCGCAGGGAAAACAAAAGCATGCATTGAAAGATGAGAGACGAGTGATCGCATGTATTGGGATTCTGCGACGCACTTTAAAAACTGCAGCTCCGTTGTTTTTCCATGGGATTCTAGCTCACTGAATTGTACGAAGAATTGACAGGAGTGTGCTTGTATAAGCGTGGAATACATTTGATTATTAACTACAGTGTTGAAGCAAACAGATGAAAAATATTGCGGAGGTCTTGACGTGCTGCGACTTCGGAATGCAACCAGCGGAACGCATAGATGGGAAAATTTCAAAACTCCACGAAAACTTGAAATTTAATACAAAGATAAATTGAGGCTATATGCAAATCCATTTTCAACATATCTGAAATAACATCGTCAATCCGAACGTTATTGGAATGAACTACATCATCCGAAGATGAAAGTGGCATCATTATAATGAAGAAAAGAAGCTGAGCTAAGACGCTATTATTGCAAGTTAATAAAAATTTCTCTTTACTTCCAATTTAAATACTGGCTGTAAGAATGATTTCTGTATTTGTAGACGCAAAGCGATGGGATCTTACCACGGAGGCTTCCAAGAAGCATATACTGAAAGTGTGAATCATGTTCGTTCACTTTGTAGTTTACTCTTAAGATACTATTTTTTTAAGCCAGCTTACGTTCTTACGCAGTATTCCAATCGTACATGGTGCGCTCTCGTAGGGCAGTGATTCTCTGAATTTAGTTTTCTACGCACCCCCCATTAAAAACGGTTGAACAGAAGAGCTCACTGCCATCACAATACCAACTTAGTAGATTGTGCACTGAGCGGCTACAGTATATTTGAGAAGATGTTTATAGCGATAACAAATAATTAAGAATAAAATCATTTCGATAAGAGAGTAGAAACAGAAACATAACACAATGCGTCAGACGTAAAATAACTCAGGTAATATCGCTAATAGTTACATACAGCAAATCTTCATATCACATTGAATTCTCGATCATTTATTTTTGACTTTCCTTGAGTGTTGGTATACAATGAGTTGTACTAGAGTAGTAATCTTCTGCTGAAATCATTATTGTTAAAAATCTGACATTTCCTACAATAAAAAATTGATATCTATGAGTAACTATGTTATCAAATTCTTAGTTCTTTTATGTGATCTACAAATTCCGTAAAAATACATTTCTCCGCTTCCAACTTCAAATATGCTGGAAATTCATGCCACCTGTATTATAAACCTATAAAATACTATCACAGATTTTTCACTAAGCGTCAGGAATAAAGTTATGGGTACTAGCTTGCGTGAACCAACAGGGAGGGCGTGGGGTTACATGACTCTCTAAATGGAATCACTGTCCTAGAGCATATAATCATTAAAACAGTATTTTTTTGTAAATACCTTGTAATGTCAAACAATATTTGAGTCATCAGGGCAGCTTCACTTTTCAAATAGAGCACTTGAGTCGCAATGACATGCGTTTTTTCTCTATGCACGGCAATTGCAATGAGTCCATAATGTGGTATACGAGTCATGAATGGTGAATAATTGTCGTAAAAGAAGTTTTGTTCCAACTTCTTTTTATTCTGATGGCTTGTTTAGATGAAGAGCTTGCGGCTATGAAGTTTTGCTTCCTACTCGGAAAAAATGCTACATAAGCTGTTCCAGTGTTGAACACAGCATACAAGGGTAGCGCTTTGGGAAAACCCAAGCGTGCTAGGGGTTTTCTCGCTTAAAAGACGATAGAATGTCACTTCGCGACAAACCTTGTACTGGACGCTCGTCAACTTTCTGAACGGGCTAACTTTCCGAAAAATTCACCCACTTCTGCGCGAAGACCAATGAGGGATCATTGCAGAGATGTGGAAGTTATCTGGACTCTCTTGAAGCTCGGTGCTGCGAATTCTAACGGAAGATTTGGGAATGAGAACGATCGCTGCCCAAAGTTGTGTTCCAGGTTCTGGCTGACCAGCAAGAAGAGCGTCCAGGTTGCCTTACTTGGAAAAAGCTCCGAAGCATTCCCGACTTTTTCCGTGGTCATTACTGATCACGAGGCATGTTACTTTTTCACGACCCCAAAATCAAACAAGACTCTCAAGCGACAAAACTTCCCAGCCACATTCTGTTACCTAAGTTGGCCATCACTAAACTATGAGCGCGAGAAACTGCTACTACGAAAAAAATATATATTCATTGCGACCAGAGAAAACCTTTCCCGGAGAAACAACTGAGTTAACTGAACTTAGAGAGAAATTGGTAAACGGGTCATTGACTTCCAATTTAATAGCGAAGATGCCTGTGGACTCATGCTGCTTAACGAGAAGCACTTGGCCAGAGCATGGAAGTCATGGACTGCGTATACTTCTCTTCAAAGTTGGAGCTTGTCAAGTCTAGCATTATCACTGCTCCCAGAGGCGTAGAATGAGCTATAGGCCATATGGTTAGGCTCGCCCATTGTATATTATGGGGAGCAGGGACTCCAGGGAGGAGATCCTTTAGGTGACCTTAGCTAGACACTTTCCATGGCTGAATTAAGTAATAGGTTAACTCATCGCTTGACCATTTGAGACCGTTTCGCGCATCTCGTATGACGTCAGGTTGCGTAAGTATCAATAGTATTCCTAATTCATTTATACCAATATTTAAGCAACCATGGGCTGATAACTGATGTTTGGTATTTTGAACACGGATAAAAGAACTTGGTGAACCTTCGTTTCCTTAAAGCTCCGGAGTAGCGAAAAAGTGAGTTTTGGCAGTAAAAGAGTATACCAAGTTTTCGCTCTCTTCAGTAAGATCTACTGGATTTCTAACATTTTTTGCCTCAGCAAAATTATAGACTACCAAGTAGTAATTATTAGTAATTCAGTTTAGCCTCCACACTAATTTCTCTTACAGAAGTCATGAAACTTGAAATAAAATCGTTCATCTTAGATTATGAACGCTTGTCTAGCCAAGTTGCCCTAATAATTACGTTTCTCTTGGAAAACTCAGAGAAAATGGTACGTCGAAGGGAAACTGCTTAGTTACTTGAAAAACCGCCATTGAACGACTGATATATGAAGCTTGAACTAGTAAAAAAACACTCCTCCGTTTGAAAATTTGTAATATTTGGTTGAGAAAATCTCTTTAAATACAAATTTCACAATTAAAGCTTACAAATTTGGACTTACAATGTTCTTGAGCGTTTAATACTCCACCGATAATAGTATGCAGCTGTAGCTTTTTCCTGTAAGCCATGTTCTTCCGCGGTAATATTTCATGTCGGAGTGTACTAGTATGTAAAATTATATATAATTACAAAATAAGCCATACCAAAGCTTAGGAAACCGTAGCTATGTTGTCGTAATTGATTTCTTCGTCTTGCAACCTATTTGATATTTTATTGCCTTATTTTTAGCAAATGGATTTTTGCATCGCACAGAAGGCAGCTGTGATCGTGCACAAATGATTACTCGTTTTTTTTTCTTCATGGAAGCCAACGCTTACCGTATTTATGTAGCAAGCAGCAGGTATAAACTAATTAACACTGTTTGCTATCTCTCCCCCTGACGTCACAGCTGAAAAGGAGTGGGCGGGGCTTAACACGCTACCTGCACGTGAGTTACCCTGTTACGTAGTTCTCTCATGGCACTTTCCTTCTTTCCGCTTTCGCGCTCTTGCTGCTGTTACTTTTTTTCCCGACTTTTGTTCCCATGCACGTTGATCCTGCGTGGGTACACTTTTCTATCGGCATACTGTATGTCCCTTCTTCCTCTCTGAGACAGTCGTTCTCAAGGAAACGGAGGCTCAAACTACTCAATCTAATAAAGAATGTCCTCCAAAGCAGACTCATGCCATGTGCATGAAGAAAGAATAACAAAAATTTGCACCGGATCATTTCATTGTTTATGCTCGTAGTCATGAGTCTGCTTAGGAGAACATTCACTGCCCGTACTTTCATGAACTATTAGGCAAACTATCAAACGAAGTATTTACAGCCAATTCCATTTCGGCAACGTAATTACTAGTAGCTAAAAATTAAGGCAGACAATACATATCAATTTGCCGTTCTAGCCGGAAATTTTACCTTATCTCCCGAGGCGGAGTCAACGATTCGGGCCACTGATATATTATGGCTCGTCCGAAATCTTCACGTTTCAACCGCCCCGGCCGCACTAGAGCTTCTAGATTGATAAGAGTTTCTCCAACGGTTTCAGTTGCATAATAGAACACAAGCGTGCTCAGATTGCAATTAGAATTATGCTTCCGGTATTGAGCCCACTTTGACTGGGCGATTTAAATTGAACTTTTATGATCTTCACTCCTTACACTGACAAATATCTGTTTGAGAATCCGAAAGGTCTCCTGTTTACCTAAGAAAAGCATAGCAACAATGTTATTTACTAGCAAAGGAAAATTAAATCTAAAAATCTCCCTTTGGTCTATCGCACTGACCAACAATCAATAATTCCTTACCATAAGCAAGGCAGGCGATAACTTTCCGTCTACTGACTCCCATTTGTCACTCCGTGCAAGCTTGGAAGTGCCCAGAGGGCGTCTGTGACATGCACTTCTCTGCAGCAAATTAGAAACTAACGAATTCAAAGGCTTACGAAGGAAAACTTTGGACAATTAAGCAAAAGTTTGCTAAGCCGAAACTTGGGCCTGTCGCAGACAAGATGCGCTCCAGGGTCGCCTTCCATTGCAGATTTCTTAAGAAAGTCTAAGTACGATAATGCCAATTTCTTGAATGTTGAGATGAAGTTTGGAGAACCAGCTTCTTGCTAAGTCAGACCTTCATGACATAACCTACTCCATGGAAAGGGCATACAGTATACATAGGGACCTATATGAACTCTGCATATGTTGGCTGGAGATGAGCATTCCAAATAATATGAGCTATACGTGCTGATACGAAAAGGGAAGGCAAAGTGAACAATTTTACTGTGATTAATAGATTATATTAGATAGGCGGCAGTAGACGAACCAAAAGGCCCATTCCCAAAGAGACACCGGAACTTACGCCCCGGCCCTCTATGAGCTAACGCCATTATGTTAGTGGGATGTAGAGGACTGGGGAAACGAGAGGAGAAAAAAAATGGAGGACGAAAGGAAAAAAAAAGAAAGAAAAAAAAGAAGGGGGAGAAGAATCTCAGCCAAAGAGATGATCATAAAGGCACGCAAGCATGATCGACACCCGCTGATATGCGGAGCTTAAAGATATAGATGGAGCGGAAGTGAGAAGAAGTCAGCTTAAAATGTCTTGGGAAGCGACTCGTGGAGAAGGGGAAGGGACTCGTGGAGAAGGGGAAGGGACTCGTGGAGAAGGGGAAGGGACTCGTGGAGAAGGGGAAGGGACTCGTGGAGAAGGGGAAGGGACTCGTGGAGAAGGGGAAGCGACTCGTGGAGAAGGGGAAGCGACTCGTGGAGAAGGGGAAGCGACTCGTGGAGAAGGGGAAGCGACTCGTAGAGTGAAGTGCACGCAGAGTCCGTGCATGAACACCACCTCCTTATTGCTACAACTCAACATGAGAGACATCCTGTACCCTGGATATCCGAGAAGCGATGTCGGTTACACAACTGATGCTAATCGTTCTCATTAGTGGTCGCATATCAGGCCATTGTGAATCGTCGCCACAAAGCAACTTATTCCTCTACTATTCTTCCAACAGGAAGCAATACTAATGATCTAAATTTATATTCGTTGAAGTCATACGAGGTTGTAAGCGAAAATAAAAAAAAACAGTTGAAATGTATTAGTGTCACTCATGGAAATGGGAACTAGACTTCGTTTAATAAAATATTTACTTTGAATAAACTATGACTACAAAAAAGTTGTATTATCTGATGAGCAAATGGTCATAGCGTCAAAAAAACATTTTTAATGGATGTTCCGAGTAAACAAAGAGAGACACTCTCACTAGCGAAGACGAACGAAGACGAGCGAAGAAGTAGCTCACAAAAGAGTAAAGTGAAGAAACGGTTCACTTACACAGCCGAGACAAAACAGAGCTCATTAACACTGTTAAGTGCAGAGACAGCTCACCAACACCGCAGAGTGAACAGGCAACTGACTTACTGTACAGAGTGGAGAAAGAAAGAGCTCACCGACACAGCAAAAAACAAGACGGCACTGCACATTGCGGTGTGAAGAGAAGACTCACCAACACCGCAAAATGAAGAAATAGCTCAAGCATACTTCTTGGTGAAGAGACGGTTCGTCAACATCGCAAAGTGGAAAGACAGTTCACCAACACTGCAAAGTGAAGAGGCAGCTCATAAGTACACTCAACTGAAGAAACATATCACAAACACTCCAAAGTGAAGAGACGTCGCTAACACACCCGTATAAAACGACAGCTCACCAACACCTCATAGTGGAGAGACCGCTCACCAAGTGACAGCTCATCAACTCCCCTCCCCCCCAAAAAAGGTGTCACCCACCAGCACCCTAAAGTGAAGCAACAGTTCACACCACCCTAAAGTGAAGCAACAGCTCACACCACCCTAAAGTGAAGAAGTAGCTCACCAGCATCCCAAAATGAAGAGACAGCTAACCAACACCCTGAAGTGAAGCTAAAGCGTACCAACATCCTAAAGTGAGGAGACAAATCACCAACATCGCAAGGTGAAGAGGCAGCTCACCAATACCCGAAGGTGAAGAGACAGCTCACCAACACCCCAAGGTGAAGAGACAGCTCACCAACA
>LQNS02278081.1:429165-441653 GCA_001587735.2 Parhyale hawaiensis
GAGACAGCTCACCAACACCCCAAGGTGAAGAGACAGCTCACCAACACCCCGAGGTGAAGAAACAGCTCACCAACACCCCAAGGTGAAGAGACAGCTCACCAACACCCCAAGGTGAAGAGACAGCTCACCAACACCCCAAGGTGAAGAAACAGCTCACCAACACCCCAAGGTGAAGAGACAGCTCACCAAATATCTGCATGCAAAAACCGTCCCCGCTCGAGTTATCTAGGTTAGAACTCCGTAGGACCGTTTGAACTGTCTAAAAAGCTGTAGCATTTTTGGGAGCTCGAAGCAATTCTTTGTTGAGCGCGTGTTATGAACTATTTGAATAACAGACGAAGCCGATATTGATCCTTGCCGTGCTGACTCTGAATGAGTAAACAGTTACTGCTCAATCTACTGAGGCTCGTCTACCAGCTGGCAAAGTCAGTATATGTTCTAGTAAAATTTTAAACTTTACTGGCGGTCAGGGGAAATAGATCATTTTTTTCATTTCTTTCTATTATAGAGGACAAAAGGAATATATAAAGGAATGGAGAAAAAAATACGCGTATTTAGCCTTAAAAATTGACATGAAGTGCTGATTTTCAGAGGTGGGTTACAGAACTAATAAAGCGGTAATGCGGTAATACTGCTTCTCCCGAAATTGTTACCGCTTTACCGTTACCGTAATCGGCTGAAAATTACCGCATTACCGATACCGGAGCTTGGACAATTTCTAAAGCGGTAATGGGGAGCGTCTGTGTTAATTGTCTTTTTTATATTTACTGTACAATTTAACTTAAGCTTTGTAGTTACATGTAAAAACGAATTCTAAGACGTTTTTGTTCGGAGACATTTTTTCGAAAATGTCGATATTTTTAAATTTATTGACACTTTTTAGATGCAAATTTTAAAAATGCTGTTTCTCTTGCATTTTTAAACCGATTTTCACGGTTCAACTCGCAATATGAAGAACTATGTGCTAACGGTAAAAGTATGCTACATCCCGTTTGAATTTCGTTACGAATTTTTAGAAAATTGATTTTTTAAAAATTTTTTTTAGTTATTTTTCAAAAAACAAAACACATACTTTTTAGGACAAAAGTTAAAACCAACAGTTCGTGCTTTTATCGACTAAGATACCACCTTTCCATTTATTTTGCAAATTGAATGGTGAAAATCGGTAAAAAAAAAATGCCGGAGAAATAGCGATTTGCAGGTGGTACATACGGCAAAACTTGAAATCGGAAAAACGGCGGAGAAAGAGGGCTCCGTTTTCTGTGAATACCACTCGTTTTCTATGGTGAAAATGGAAAAAAGCACATGAGTGCAACTCACATTTTTTTCCGCTTTTACGTACCAAATTACATGAAAATCTGCACAATATACAATGGATATTTAATTTATTATCTCTGACTTTTTGTATTTTTTAATGCCGATAAGTATTCCCAATTTGGCCATCTTCTTTAACCTGGTCTCACTATTATCTACTGAATTCCATCATAACAGGATCGCTAGAATATCCAACGCGGTAAGAAATGTATTCAGATAAGAAAGCGAGAAGGATCTCCCTTTGGCCTTCTTTTGCAACCCGGTCATATAGATCTACAAGGAAACGCAACTAAATATATTACGAAATCTGCATCCTGACCTATTTTTCGCTTATCTATTTCATTAAGATGCGAACATGAAATATACAAATAAACATATACACGAAGCCAATTATTATATAAAGAAACTACTTGAGGCTTCGTCTGTACGTCCGTCCATGCGCTGTACGTCACGCTTTATGCTTTTCAGTATTAGAGAGGGAGAAATCTTTACTGACAAGAAGCTCGGATTTCTGGAATGGAGGCTTTAGAGTTTCACTCCCGTCCTGCACATAGCGTAAGAGGAGACCAACGCAGGGTCGATTCTAAGCGACTAAACTTTTATCCCTAGCTGCTGCTGCTTGGCAAGCGTATGAGCCTGGAGAAGGTTGGGCGGTGGAAACCCTCATGCGAGTAACCCTCATCCGGGGAACCCTAAACCGTATCAAAGGCGGATGAGCTCTATTGAGCCAACGGCAACCAGAGATCACCTGGCTGTTGCCATAGCCGTGAGCCCGGTATTTTACAATCAGCTCCTCTCCCTACCTTTCGATGGCACAATCAAGACTTGTTTTTTCTTTCCTCTACTTTTTTCTTTCTTCTGTGCAAATCCCGTGTTGTGAGCGGCAGGACCATGGGAGGTTGGTGGAGGCACCTACAAGTCCATATTGTTGTCATTCCCCATATCCTAGCAAACCTGGCGGTTATATAAGCCCTGCTTGGTGTGCAGCTCTGTCGAGCGGACCGTGCTTCTGCATCTGCTTATTTCTTTTTTGGGATTTCTTTCTTCTATTTTGTGTATTTCTGTACATTTTTGTATACATCTGTTTTACCTTCATTGCTCTTTTACTTCTTGGTGGTGATGTGGAGAGTAACCCGGGACCGGATCGGGATCAGGGGTGTCGTCTCCTTTATTGAAATATTAGAGGACTGTACGCGAACCTCGCGGAGCTTGGCTTCGTGTCCCGTGGTGTGAATGTCATATGCTGTTCCCAGACGCTGGTGTCGGGCTGAAGGCATGACGCGGAGCTTATCATGGCGGATTTTCAGTGCCGTTTTCATAGGCTAGTGGGATCGGGGCCTAGATTTCGCTGCATGGCCGTCAATGTCCGGTGTTGTTGCTGCGCTTACCGGCAGTCAGTGTACGAATGAACCTGTCATGAAATCATGGTTGTGATGGTGTGTGGCCGTCTGGATATTTTTTATTCTCCTTATTTCGGAGCCTTACAACTGATTATTCTCTGTATCACGACTGTATGACTGTTTCCTGACGGCTTAATGGCCTCAATCCACGGATCCCAAGTCAGCGTTTGGTTTTGTGGGGATGTCAATGCACACTACAGGGACTGGTTGGGATCTCCATCATCGACTAATGGCCATGCCGAGACTGCGTTGGATTTTTGTACCTTTTCTAGGCTAGTCCGTTGGTCCACGAATATTGCTGGCAATTATCTCCACCTTGTGATGACTTGATGACTATCAGTTGGCTCCCCTTTTGGCACTTAAAACCATTCACATTTTACTGTGTCCTTGGATCTCGACCACGTTGTTCCTGTGGTAGACACCAGGAGAGTGGTGTTCGTTAAAAGCAGGGCTAACTGGGATGCTCTTACTGGAGCGCTAAGGGAGTTACCTCGGCGCCAGATTATTTGCAGTGAGGATTCTAAATGTGAGCTTTCGACTTGTGTTTGTATCGGAGAGGTTTGTCCCGAAAAGGACTATCCATGTGAGGTCTTGGGACAAACCATGGTTTGACGACTAGTATCGGTTAGCTTTCGAAGCTTAGCAAGCAGCTTATTGGGCTTGGCGGCGTTCGTGTGACAGCACTTTGTGGCAGACCTAGGAGGATCGTAGGGCCGAGGCTAAGCGTGTGGATGAGAGGGCACAACAGCGTCAGACGTAGCGTTCAAGGGAGTCTCTGCTGAGTATTAACCATCCACATCGTTGGTGGAGTGAGCTAAAGGTTCAGTTTTCGGTCCTGAACCTTCGATGCCGTCCTTGTTGGTCCCGCTGGTGATACCATTGCTGATCTCTTGGCTAGGCTGGAACTTATGTCGGCTCACTTTGGCGGGAATGAAAGCGTTCAAATTCTTATGAAATTGTGGACTCCGTGGGGCATGTTTCCTGTTTTGTAAGCGGCTTACTGGCGTTCTCGCCCCAAAGCTTGGAGTGATCTTCCGGCGTCTGAAATCATCAAGAAATTTTCGCACCATTTACAGTCTGAGCTGGATTGTGGTTTTGAGGCACGCCTTGCACTACTGGACTTGAGCGCGGTGATTGACAGGGTCAACCACTGGGGTCTAGGTATTGTACAAGTTGGAGTCGTTTGGTGTGGGTGGTAAGATTCTGTCAATCAATCGTGATTTTGTTTCTGAGCGAATAAAGTCTGTGTCTATTGAAGGTTTAATAAGCGCCTCAGTAGTAGTGGAGTCTAGTATCCCTCAGGGTAGCGTACTTGACCCGCTGCTGATCATTCTGTGTACTAAAGACTTGCTCTCTTCGCTTGAGAACGAAATGATCAACTATGCCGACGATTCCACTTTGACAGCAGTGATACCTATCCCCCCATGCGTAATGATGTTGCCCAGTATCTGAATGGGGATCTTTCGCGCAATAGCACATGGTGCTTGGCCTGGAGCATGAAGCTTTATGCCAGTAAGAACAAGTCTATGATTGTCAGTCGGTTTCGGACACTTATACCGCAGCATCTGCATCTGATGATAGAGGACACTCTGCTTCAAGAGTCTAGCTTTTTGGAGTTTTTCGGTGTTGTCTTGGATCAGAAGCTTACTGTTGAGTCGCATATTAGGAGGCTGGTGTCCTGTGCTTCCAGTAAGATTGGGCTCCTGCTTAAGGTGAATTTCGTGTTTGGTGACAATGAGGTTGTTCGCTGATACTTTTATATATATATATTTTTTTTGCTGCCTGTGTTCGAGTATTGCTCACCGGTCTAGGCTTTAGTTGCTGACAGTCAATTGCGTCTGCAGGATCGACTTGTTAGTTCAGCCAGCAAGCTGTGTGCCGAAAATGATCTGGTGAATCTATCCCATAAGAGAAGAATGGTCGAACTCTGTATGTTTTAGAAGATGAACAACAATATTAGACATTGGTTGTAGCCTTCTGTCCGTGCGCTCAAATTTTTAAGAGGATTACACGAACTGTAAATGACGCGCTGTCTTTCACTTTGGAGCGTGTTAGTTGCCGAACTCGTCAGTTTCACTCGGTACATCATGCTCTGGTCTGTTGGGGTGTGGAATTCAATGCCGGCATCGGCTTTCGCTCGTGTTGGCCCGCAGGCGTTCAAGTCAGCTGTTATTGGCTTTTTGCTGGATTTTCTTCAGCAGCGTTTCGGGCTTCACTGTGTTGCAAAATGCGTCCTTTGGGTTGTACTACCTGTCCGTGATGGCCCAGGCGTGAAGTCTTAATAATAATTTTCTCGAAGGAAAATCAACGATGGCTATTTTCCTTTTACTTGTTAAAACTTTTTAGCCAATTTAGATGTAAAGATATGAAATTCCTTTCACTCGTAGCGTATCTACCACTTTTTTCAAGTGATAATAATATTCGCTTTGGTGGCGGAGGATGACATCAGTAGGGTCAGATAGGCTTTTAGAGTTCAGAGCGGGTAGTATTTGACATCTTCACTCCGTAATTATTTTTGAAATGAATGTGCGTCTTGTAAAGAAATACAATGACCTGCTGAGAACAGAAACTGAGCTAGTCCGTTGGACTGCGTTGCATAGCTATCGCATCAAACAAAGCAAATAAATTATGGCAGTTGACCAATGTCCAAGGGTCTGGTAATAGTGCAAGAATAGAAAAAAATAGGATTCATCGGCAAAAAACTGAGACTGTAAGATTTTGAAGGGCTTAATTACCTGTAAACTGTGGGAAACAGCGCTTAGAAAAGGCGTGCAAATACACAGGAGGACAATACGAGAAGTGCAGTTGTATCTGTATGGCTTTATCAAGACTCAAATGCAAACTCTTTGCTGGCTGAACAAATTTGAGATTTACAGGTGACTTCAGACTGCTAGGAGAGGTTAAAAGAGGTGTAAGGTATACGGACTGCGTAACGGTAGACAGGGTTAAGCAGCGGACATTACTGTAGTTTACACGGGGTGAGTTAAGTTGCAGTCCAGCTCGTTAATTTTAATCCACATAGGCCTACCATAATTTTCTTTGAGTAATATTTATAAGCACTTCAACTAATTTCTTCTACTAAAACTACATCTTATCGTGAATGAAATGAATAGACTGAAATTTCCACTGAGCAATTTATTTTAAAATTTACTATGGCTATTTGCGTGGTGAACTATTTTTGTAAAACAAATAAAAATATTGCTTTTATTTTCGTTGAAAATACAAGATTTTGCACTGCAATGAAACATTTTTTATTTTATTTAAGCATAGTTAGTTAGTTATAAACTTTGTTTAACCTCCGTAGCCGCAACTCAGGCGTTCCAACAGAGATCAGTGTGTGTAGTATTTAAGTACCACATAATTTGTCGCGTGGTCTACGTGCGCTACTACGGACAGGAGACAAGGCGCAAAGCATAGTAGGAGACACTCGAGTGGTCGGCCTCTTTCACGGCCTTCCACACGAGAGAGATGAGAGAAGTCCCGCCGACTAGGTACGCTGTCTCGATCGACAGCCCACGAGCGCCTTGTCTTTTCCTTTATCTCTCGGATGGATTGAAATGTTTTGATTGGAGCAGTCGTCCTTGACGCCGGTCTACGATGTAGGGGACGCCTCTTCGCACTCGGGACCCTTGTATTTAAGCATATCAGAAGATTTTCAAAACTTATATTTTAAGGTAATATGAAAATTTTTAAGGTAACTCAGGCTAATTTGGTGGTTTTTAAGCTAATTTTGAGCTTTGTCGTTTCAATTAAAATAGCAGTCACGCATTATTATCCGATTACCGTGTTCGCTTCACCGATACCGCTCCAGCGGAAGAAATCACCGCCGCCCACCTCAGCTGATTTTCATTTACAGGGACGTAATATAGGTCCAACAATAATTTTCCGTAAAAAAATTGAGCAGAATTTCTTTCCTGTGTCTGTCTATGAGTGTGCAGCAAATAACGGGAAAGAAATACAGAGAAGTCTTTGGAATATTATTATGTATTATTATATTCCTGTGTTTACCCCCCCCCCCCACATATAACTGTGATCCGAAAAATGAGGCTCGTAGAGTCTGCCGCGTGTGAGCACCACGGACGCCCGAACGGTATTCAGTACAGCGCAATTTGTCCCAAATCAACCAAGTGGAGCTAACACTACAGTACGTTACATGTGATTATGAAATTACAATTTTTTTACTGATTTTTCATGACAGGTGTCAAACATTAAAAATATTAATAGTAAGTTGGTGCAAAAGTATGCTGTAACTATAAAAACAATTAGTGAAAAATAATACGGAACAATTTCACACGTTTTGGCAACATTTGCTTATCGCACGGGGTTCTGCTGTTACGCTAGATTATGCAACATCACTCTCTAGTCAACATGGGCAAGAAAAGCGGTATAACCAGTGGAGAAAAGATTAAAGTGACCTCGTTTTTTCGGTTTCTGGTAAGACAACACTCGAAGTTTCCAAGGAATTACATCGTGATAACCGAACAATAAAGGCTTATGTAATTGAAGGTAGGGTCAACTGGAAATCTCCGGACAGAGCCTCTACGAGGAAATTGACTGCTCGGGATATGCGACATTTGAAGGTTTCTATGGGTAGAAAACAACTTTCTACAAGTAAGGCGATATTTGAAAACGCTGGAGCCCCAATACTAAGCAGAAAGACAAGATCTGAGGCTTTGCAGAAGCTAGGGGAAGTGAAAAAGGCAATTGAACGACCACTTCTAACAAAAACTCAAAGAAAATAGGGTCAAATGGGCTGAAGACAATAGGAAAACTGACTTCTGCAATGTCATATTTACTGACGAATTCAGAGCCACTATTGATGGTCCAGATGGATGGGCGTCTAGATGGGTCCTCCATGACCAACCTCAACAGACACGGCTTAAGCGTCAACAAGGTGATGGAGGTATAATGTTTTGGGCCAGAATAGTAGGTCTATTTGAAGTGGCAGAGGAGTTAAACTGAATGCAGAACGGTACTGCCAGTTTCTTGAAGCCAAGTTGATTCCATGGCATGATGAGCAGACTATCGCATGCAGATCCAAAATTGGTATTTCAGCACGATAACGCTCCCTCACACCGAGCAAGGTACACTGCTAACTGGCTTGCGGATGGAGGATTCAAATAAAAAAAGATTATGACCTGGCAAGCGAAGAGCCCCGATTTAAATCCCATTGAGAACCTCTGGGCAATGATCAAAAGGAAGGTCTATGAAGGTGGTCGGCAGTTTTCGAGCAAAGTAAGCCTGTGGAATACAGTAAAAACAGCAGCAGATTCCATTCCACCATCTGAAATATCAAACCTGACAAAGTCTGTTGATAATCGCCTTATAAAAATCATTAAAAATGGAGGTTACCATGTTCAAAGTATGTTTACCACTACTGAACACTTATTTCAGGGTTTTTTGAATTGTTTTGGTTATAATTTCTTGTTTTTCTACGTTTATTAAAAATTATTCCTGTTCACTTGTATTTATTTCCTCTTTGAAACGTTTTTATTAACTTGTTGCATAATCTGTGGTAACGGTAAAAAAACTCGTAAATAAGCAAATTGTATGATAAACTTAGCAAGTGGCTAAATATTCATTTTACAAGGGCTGTTTATATTTGCAATATATTTCAAAGGTAGACACTTATCTTGAAAAATAAAGTTAAAAAATTGTATTTGCATAATCAAAGGTAACATACTGTAGATAGCAAAGATGGCGCGGAGAATGGGAAGCAGAAAAATCTATACACCCATCAGAAATTAACCTCAAAGCACGAGTTGCTGCAGATATGCAGATACCAGGGGCCTCCCGGGGATGTGAGGCCCATTTATATCCTCATCAGGATAGGGTATGCCGGAATAGGCCCTCAGGGGTCGAGAATTTTTCATTAGTGATTTCCATGAACAATTCACTAGATGGGTTACAGCCTAAACGGTACTCGTGCATGGTAAAATAAATGGCCAGATTCAGCCGCCATAAGGTTACACCGTCTTTATATCGAATTTCCGGGTAGGGCACAAGCCTCCAGGACAGTGGCGGAGAAACCCTTAGGTTTCCAGGCGGTCTGCACTGTAACGGACAGTTGTGAGAAAACAGGTTTAAGGAAAACTGATAGGGGAAATATGGAAGAAGCTTTCTAGAGTACAGGTACTTTATCACACGTTTTGCCAAGAGAATTGATGCGTAACTGTATTTTGTACAGTTATTCATATGACAGAACTTATTATGCAAACTAGAACGCCTCGGTGGCGTAAGACCATCACCTGCGGTAGGGGGCAAATTCAACGAAGTCATTTTTGATGAACGAGGCTAGGGCACAGCCCCATTCCTTCCCAGAGATTAGCTCTTCAATAATAACATAGGAAAATATAGAACGCCCCGTTCTCCTGGCGATCTGCCGCGGTGGAGGCAAATTCGCTACGGTGAGGAAAATTCAACGCAGTCATTTTTTATGGCCCGCTAGGTCCAATTTTTTGGCTTGGGTCATATCTTGGTCAACCCATCAACTCTCTACAAAAAATTGTAACATTGCTAAACTCATTCAACCACTTATTGGGTGGACAGACATACAAATATACAGAGCATGATACGATGGCCATCGCCGATTTTTTGATGGCGATGGTGTGTAGACCAACGCCTACGGGAAAACTACGACGTTACGATGGAACATCGCAAAAATCCGTCGACGATAGCGATGGTCCGATGGAAATCCCATCAAAAAATCGGTGATGACCATTTTTTCCATCGGCGATGGTCATTTTCTCCATCGGCGATGGTGTTATGAGGAAGAAATGGTCCTATGAAATGACTGAACAATGAACATGCCATCGGCGATGGCATACGATGGGCATCGTCATCGGTTGTATTTCCGATGCCGATGAAATAAGGCTAAAACTACAAAAAACAAACCCTACGAGTTTGGAAAATTTTTTTAGTGAATTAAAACGAAGAGGATCTTGCCGCAATTCTCAACCCTTACATTGCATAAGAAGAATTCTCTCCAGATAGACAGCTGCCAGCCGCTGAGCCCTCAGAAAATTGCATACACATGTCTTTCTGTTTCTTTCTGTCTTTCTTCTAGCTTCTCATCCTTAAGGTTTATTTCGTCTTTCTTCTTCTTTCCCGTCCTTTACAAGTGATACATATATTTATAGAATAATCCATGGTGTGCAGTGATATGCATTAATTTGACGTATTTTGCGCTGTGCACCAAGTTGGTGGAAGTTAATGAATTGGCTACTAAAAAGATAGATTTGTGCAGTCTTCCCCAGCTGGGATACCAGGATGGGCAAATAGCCCTAGGGTTAGGTTAATCAGGTTCGCCTATCCTGAGTTATGGAACAGCGAACCCGGGCAATGTGTAGGCTGATCTAGACATTAGCTAGGCGTTTGGGACGTCTCTCTTTCGAGCCCAATATTGCCTCCTTCCTGATTTAGTACTTTGCTGGCTATATTCTAATCTGTTCTTCATTCTCTTTCTTGACTTGCTGTTACCTTGTGTGTTGGTCCACCTTGGTATGGGAGTCCCGCGTTTCTATCGACATACTACGTGTTCCTTCCTTCCCTTGGATCGGCAGTAGAGATGCCTAGGACAATATAATAGCTGCTTAATCTCTGAGTGTTCTCCAGTCTTTAGCTATTTCCGCTCTCTCCTTCAATTCATTAACAGATAATTCTTGATAAATTTCATGTAGCTACGGTATTTGCATTCAAGTTAACTTATTCTATTTTTATTTTCTATAGAGCACACAATGTTTGCAAACCTATTTTTCTTGAGCCTTTCTCGAATAAAAAGATGGTACTATATCAATACCCTCATCCTAAAGCTCAGTGAGAAGACTTTGGTCAAGCAAATTCCAGGCCGTTGATGCCGAGTAGGTTGGCGCCTACAGAAAGTTTATTTTCATACATTTCCCAGATTTAGAATGTCTAACAACTTCAACTAATAAATAGCCTGGGCCTTACATTTCCCGCCTTTTATCAGCCAGGAATAGTATTACTGATTTGAAAATCGCACACAGGCAGAGGTTATAAGAGATACCGTTTTTATTCGATATTTGTGGTCTGAGATGTTTACATATTTAAAATGAGCAAATGCGATGGTCCATCGCCGATTGTGACGCCCTACGATGGCCATCGCCGACGAATATTCCATCGTAGGTTATCGCCATCGTAAGAACGATGGCGATGGCCATCGTAAGAACGATGGCGATGGCCATCGTAAGAACGATGGCGACGGCCATCGTACCATCGTAAAATAATTGGAGATGCCGACCTCTGCAAATATATATATAGCTACAGGGTGTTGGAAAATTCAGTGCAAATATTTTAACCTCAACTAAAGTCATCATAGCCGTACCCTGTGGTGTAATTTTTTTTTTTGCCAGAATCCAGCTTTCGAAAAAGTTACAGCGTTTTTAATTTATATTCCGAAAAACAATTTTCGCTGAAAAAAATTCAATTTTCAACCAAATTTGATGAAAATTGGTAGAAAAATAAATCTCCATTGCTCTATATGCACATGTCAGAACATGAAAAACGTGTAAAATAATTGGAAAAATTACATTAAAATTCAAAATAGGTTACACAAGTTAATAGTAACACTCGTGAAAAAGAAGATTCCTATGATGAAAGCCTATTTCAAGACCTTTCAGATGATGTAATGTCTGACAAAAAATTAATCAGATTCAGTGCATTTGCCAGGAGAAAAACTGATATAAGTTCAACAGTATTGACGCTCACCCGCATGTTGCCCTGCCCCTGCATCGGATAGGTATGGCTATACGAACGTCAGTGCTGCGATAAGTGGGTTTTAAATTGCATTACTGGGCAGTTTGCAGTGTTACAGTAAATTGGTGTTACTCTTAACGTAATGAACTTTTCTTAATGAACTTAAAGCTAATACTTTGTTGCCGTCTGTAACTTTAAAAGTTTAAATTTTGTCGAGTGAAATTACTCAAACAATTTCTATCTAGAAACTTTTTGCCATTTCTTCATTTACTTACAAACACTAATTTCTTTTGAATGTTGGCGACACGGTTGAAAATGCAGTGAACCTTATTAGGGCTTTAAAACCGTAATTAATGAATCAAGTGACGAAAAAATAAGAGAATACGTACTTAGACAAGATCTGCGCCGTGGTTTTTTAATCATTTGATTCTGATCTACCAACATGACGTATGTAAATTTCACCCAACTCTAAAAAGTACAACTTGTGTTTTATAAAAAAAACTCCTAAATCGTAGTAAAACCCACTTTCCGCAGCACTGACGTTCGTTTAGCCATGCCTATCCGGTGCAGGGACAGGGCAACATGCGGGTGTACGTCAGTACAGATGAACTTATATCAGTTTTCCTCCTGGCAAATGTACTTAGTGTGATAATTTTTTGTCATGCATGACATCATCTGAAAGGTCTTGAAATAAGCTTTCATCGTAGGGATCTCGTTTATCACGAGTGTGACTATTAATTTGGGTAGCCTATTTTGAATTTGAACGTCAGTTTTCTAGCCATTTTCATTTTTTTTCAAATTTTGACAAAATGTGCGCATAGAGCACTGGAAGATTTACTTTGCTCGCAGTACCGCTCAAACTGATGCAGCACTTTACAACATGATCGAAAATGCACTGAATACTTCGAATGAAACAATTCTAATGGGAGATTTCAACCTCCCACAAAATGATTGGAGTACCTTGTGCAGCCCAGCCCCAGGCAGCAAACTGCTCGAACTCCTCAATCACCATCACCTGACTCAGCACGTTAATGAACCTACGAGATACGGTAATATTCT
>LQNS02278081.1:448487-462156 GCA_001587735.2 Parhyale hawaiensis
GCCTCCACCAATATCGACCTAAATATACTAAAATCAACGTTACGTTATGGTCGACATATCTACCATATTGTTTCATCATCCATAATCGACTTTAATCTCTCATACACTACTATATTCTACTATAATCACAACCATAATTTCCGACTGGGCTATGATGCAAAAGACAATGTTATAGGGCTGCCGCCGACACAAAAATAAATGGAATCTAGGGGAGAGACGCATGGCAAGCACGGGCATCAGCAGCTGTCGCACTATATGCAATATGGGCATAAGGTAACCTGTTGGTGCTCTTGGGGCGCTGCTCCCTATAACATAGAACAGGCGAACCTAAGTATCCTAATCCTATGGCCCATCCTATGGCCCATGAGGAGATGTGTATAGTAAGAGATGACCCGATGCAGGATGAACGTACGGTATAATACAATCCTACGGTAAAATCTGCAATTTAATTTCACTATTATATAGTAATTAAAAAATTAAACTGGCACGCAAAGGCTGCATTCGAACCAAAGGCATATTTAGCAATTAGCAAACCTGAATTTGAATGTTGTCAAGACAGGTGCATGCGGCTGATAAAAATAATGGATTCTCTATAAGTATGTAATATATAGGTACAGTAATAGTCCTCCACTTATGGCTGGGAGCAATTTGCCAGGAACGTTATTAAAAAACTCTGGGCAAAAAAATAAAAAATCTTATGTTTCTCAGACGTAGTAAAACATGTTACAAAAAAATTCATTCGTTTTTCATTTCAGTTCACTTTAAAATCTATCTGTGAAGGCTGGCACTTTCAATCCAAGATACCTTATAAATCATATTAATACCTTGAATACTCTGAAAATTTGTCAGACGAGGTCAAGCTGGCGTTATTCACGCTTTCCATCCCGTGCACGGGTGATCCTGCATTCCGTGACCAGCGGGAGGACCTGCAGCGAGTTATCGCCACATTCATTGTACGTAGCCGCTTACAGATGGTTAATTAAAAAAAAAAAAAAACCCTGATATAATTACACGTATTATTTGAGGTGAACAGGAAATATATAGGTACATAAATATATATATATGTAGAGTAATAATTGCTTAAATAAATCTACGCATGAATAAATACACATTGCTTATTTGAGTGGTGCTTTGATAGCGAGACTCAAGCACAGAGAACCACACAAGGAGACAGCAAGTCAGGAAATAAGAGGAAATACAAAGAATAAAAGAATGTAAGAAAGAAAACTTATTTAATTACTCTCATTTGGCTGCTGGGCCCGTCATATACCAATGGGCTGAGCACCCTGAGGTTTTATATTCTAAATCTAACATGAGGATAAGCTTGCTGTCGTCGTTATAGGTAATAAAAAAATAATTGTGGACATGGTTCACATATGACTGGAGACATTCTACAAGTAGTACGATCTTACGCAAAGAGAATGCCTATTAAGCTCATTGAGCACAAAAGAAAGCTGTCCCGATGACCTAGCTGACTAACAACCTACTGTATATATGTGTCTCTCTTGAGGCGTACCTCCTCGCAGCGTAGGATGGGTGAACGAATTGGCCATCCTACTTTCCCGAAGGGGACATTATAATGAGCTAATAAGGAGCTTCGAAATCCCACAGTTTTCAGAGGACCGCCAAAAATCCACAATTTTAGATCAGAACTCAACTCCCTGGCCGCATCGCAGTGCTGCCTGGGAGCGGTGAGTGTATTGAATGATGTTCGAAGGAGCTGTGGGCCTGTGACTAAATCTAAGACTTCCGAGGGATTGCTGGAATTGTTTAACCGAGAAAAATTAAAAAGTTACGCAGAAAATGAATTTGGGCGAGAAGTTATGAGTAAATAAGGCCGCAGCTACAACAAATGTGAGCTTGTAATCAGGCACGGCAGCGTGACAGACAGACGGACGGACGGATGGACGGACGGACAGGAGAGCCCATGCACAGCGCTACATCTATCTTTATTAAAAGATTTAATTATTGTTTTTCTCATTATAATTAAACTTTTTATTTTGATTATAAATGTGCATAATAATAGGTATAAAATAGAAGTACCTAGCAAATGTAAAGATGCTCCAAACGAGACATAGGGAGGGATATCTAGTAGGCCTATCCTTAGTATTTCGAGAGAAACGTGGAATTCATGCTCGAGGATGTTCCCATTGGATTAAGCGTATTGGGGGAAAGCAAGTTAGGAAAGAAGGGTAAAAACGAAACAAAGTATCATCAGTAAGAATGAGAAACTGAATGAAAGAAAACAGTAGGCACAAAAGAAACATACCACGAAACCTTAGCTAAGGCCAGGGAAACGTATATATGGGTTTCCTCGGGATGCGCAACACTCCTTAATATTATCAACACAAGATGAACAAGTTAGAGTTATATTGAGTTGTTTAAGCCTCCATTTCCACTACAAAAGCCTTCTCACGGAGGAAGGAACAAGGGACATAAAGTATGTTGACAGCAACGCGGAATCCATGCACGAGGGTGTTCCCATACAGGATCAACACGAATGGGAACAGTAAGGCTGAAAAGAAGAACAACAACCGAATAAAGTAGGCATCATCGGTGTGCGGCACTAAACCCGCAAGCACCTTCCCCGACCCCGGAATAACTTGTAAATATCAGCGCATCTAAGTTGGCGCCCATATTTTTATATATTAACCCGGGGAAGGTGCTTGCAGATTTAGTACCGCACATCGGTACGAGTATGACAAGGGGAGATAGCAAAGTGGGCACGAAGGAAAGACATCCCGAAGGCCTAGCTACGGCTAAGGTATTCTGCAGGGTCCCCATGGGGTTCGCATCTTCACCATTACACAGGAGGGGTGATAATAACTAAAATAAGCCTATGGCTCATCCTATGTCCCCCGTAAGATTGCGTAAGATTATCACACATTGAACGTGATAAAATATACTTAGTTCCCTGCATCAATATTAGTCTCACTGCACTCTAAGCTCAATATCAATTAGGATTGTAAGCGCGCAGTAAAAGAAACAAAGGTAGTTTCTTATATCGATATAGATACTAGTTATATAAAGAAGGAAGAGAGACGTTAACAACAATTTCGATTATTGCACATCACCGCCATCGCCCAACATCATCAAAGTAAACAAACTTGAGCAAATCCTTCCTACACGACGACAAGGCGCAGGCACAGGTCGAACTTCGCTGCATATTCATAGACCAAGTTTAAAACTAACCCTTCCAAGTTTTTTAAAGGCAGATTTTAAATATCCATTAGATATTCATTGGAAATTAAGAGCAGGCGAGCCGTATTAATGATCTCCGACAGATTAGCATTATTGACTCGCTCAGCGCTGGAGCTTCGCACGAACTCCAGCACAAAAGAAGCTCAAACTTTAAGCAAGAGGATTTACTGTCCCTAGCATGGGAAGCGCCTGAGAACTAAATAAGGCGCGCATAATGCTTGCGCCAGACACTGTTTGGGAGCTAAATAAGGCGAGCATAATGCTTGAGCCAGACACTGTTTGGGAGCTAAATAAGGCGAGCATAATGCTTGCGCCAGACACTGTTTGGGAGCTAAATAAGGCGAGAATAATGCTGCGCCAGACACTGTTTGGGAGCTAAATCAGGCGGGAATAATGCTAGCGCCAGACACTGTTTGGGAGCTAAATAAGGCGCGCATAATGCTTGCGCCAGACACTGTTTGGGAGCTAAATAAGGCGAGAATAATGCTGCGCCAGACACCATTTAGGAGCTAAATAAGGCGAGCATAATGTTTGCGCCAGACACTGTTTGGGAGCTAAATAAGGCGAGAATAATGCTGCGCCAGACACTGTTTGGGAGCTAAATCAGGCGGGAATAATGCTAGCGCCAGACACCGTTTGGGAGCTAAATCAGGCGGTAGTAATGCTAGAGCCAGATACCGTTTGGGAGCTAAATCAGGCGGGAATAATGCCAGAGCCAGACACCGTTTGGAAGCTAAATCAGGCGGGAATAATGCCAGAGCCAGACACCGTTTGGAAGCTAAATCAGGCGGGAATAATGCTAGAGACAGACACCGTTTGGGAACTAAATAAGGCGCGAATAATGCTAGCGCCAGACACCGTTTGGGAGCTAAATAGACACGCAAATGACAGCGTCAGACAATGCCCGAGCCATCAATGCAAAGTGAATAACGCTAAGGTTCAAACACTGCCTTGGAACTATATAAGGCGCATAGAAGTCCAGTAGCCAGTAGCTACATTTAGAAAAATTTTGATGCACATAGGTGGATCACGCATAGAGTGGTATGTCATCGTAACATACGCTGCAATTGGGGAAAAAAACATCGTTTGATAAAAGAAAGTGAAAAGAGGCTCCGTAATATTGTCACACGTATAATGCGTGTTAAGTGTCATACGTACTACCATGACTACTATTTTTGTAAAGTAAAATTTCGTTTTTTATTCACTTGAGGAAATTTGACCGGATTTTGATGCATCTAGATTCATCATCGGCTTGTACTAAACCGAGACAGAAAAGTGCATCATCAGGGTGTCATGAGACCTCTATTGCATCACGACACACTTTAACTAACTTTGCTGTAATGATGATGATGATGATGATGATGATAAGTATTGTTAACTGCCTTGTATGGAGTGGAGACACCTAACTATGTATTCTTCTTGCATCAATTATTTCATAATTTTGACGATCTGGTAGCGTGAAGAACAGAAAAGTAGTCCTTGGTGCTGCGGATGAATGAATAATCTCTCGCCGGCTGAGTTCGATTCCCGGATGCACAGCACTGGCTTCTCCTGTTCTTCTCTACCAGATCTCCAAGAAATTCTACAATTTAGGCAAAAGGAATACCTAGATAGGTGTATTTACTGATGCGTGATAGTACATGATTATAATTAACAATATAATAAAATTGGGTAAAGTGTGTCATGATGATGCACCCACCAATACACACACACTTTTGTGTCTCAGTTTTGGGATCACCGGGGATGTATCTAAATGCATACAAATTTCTTTTATTGTACAACTGAATAAGGTGCCTACGATTTCCATGTTAGATACGGTCACTAGATAAGGCAATCCATAGACCACACGATACCTTGATCGTCCACTGAAATTTGCACAGCAGGCTGATTGTTAGTAGATTAAACTTCGATAAAATTCTTCCAGACAACAGAACGACCTCAAACAAAAAGTAAACAGCTTTCGGTTATGCAACTAATGTGTTTATCAGCAAGGAACACAAATTCGTAGCTATATATCAACTGTTGACGACGGTAATTGAAGCTTGGGATGGCAAAATGACCTGAAATTGGCTAAATTAAATTTTGCAAAGCACCGTTGGCCAATGCTCACCCATGCGTGTTTTTTCCAACAGATACATTCTTTGCGTCTCCAAGAACAGTTTATTGCTTGCTCCAATGGGACAAATTTTATCTAGGATTTATCAAGTTGCCATCAGCCTCATTTGCGAGGAGTGGAGAGTCAAGGTATCGTATGGTCCGTGGACGACCATAATTTGATCGTCAGACGATGCTAGGAAACTAAAATATCGGCAAAGACCACGCCAAGGTTCGAAACTGCCCAAGAATTCATTTAAGGTTTGCATAATAGAACTGACAGGCGAACACCCTTCGGCTCTTGATAACATTTTTGTCTTCTCCTATTCCGCTCATATG
This sequence comes from Parhyale hawaiensis, assembly GCA_001587735.2. NCBI lineage: Eukaryota > Metazoa > Arthropoda > Malacostraca > Amphipoda > Hyalidae > Parhyale > Parhyale hawaiensis. Next base: position 454,122 of record LQNS02278081.1, read on the forward strand.
GAATCCAGCTAGAATTAACGGTATCTTTAGCAAAAGGTCCTAATGTTAATAGCAAGTAATAATATGCCTTTCCCTAGAAACTTGAAGAGAAATCACTAACGACAAAGACTATATGCCAGAAAAGTTTTGTCAGCAGCAATTAAATTTTTCTCCCCATATAATCTAGCCAACTTTATAATTAGTGCGTCAGGACAGCCTATCCTGAATTGAAAAAGTGCGGCAACTCCATTTGCGACTCTGTGATGAAGGAAACTCTTTAATATTTCTGGCGACTTTTGGTACGCCTTGAGACAGTTCAACTTCACCTGACAATTGCGTACGGAAATCTTACACTAAAGCGTTCTTGTATAATCATGGGGATTTCACGACCCAAATTGGATCAGTTGAGCGATGTTCAGCTCTACACTCGGGCGCTGTGTCCCATCCCGCGACCTAAGGCTCAGAGCACTTTGCAAATGATGTGCGCTGTTCCAAGCAGAGCGCTCTTCTGGAGGGTTCCTGGATGGAGATGGCCGCACTTCAGCTCTAGCAGGGCAGTCTTTAGATTCTTGGACATTGCCCCCAGAGCTCCTATGACCACTGTAATGACGCCCACCTTCATCTGCCACAGTCTCTGGAATTCGAGGGCAAGGTCACGGTACTTTTCTTTCTTCTCCGCTTCCTTGTTCACGATTCTGGAGTCAAAGGGGATTGAAATGTCGATCAGTTTGGCCGACTTCTCCTGTTTGTCTTTGACGACGATGTCCGGTCGGTTGGCGTGAAGTACTCGATCAGTTTTCATCCGTTTGTTCCAGTAGATTTACACGGCTTCGATTTCAACCACAAGCGCGGGTTCGTGCTCGTACCACCTCTCCCTTATTACTATTGACTCAAAATTGTCGAAAACAGTAGCCTATCATACTTCTGAAAAATTTTTTACTCCGTAATTTAACAAACCTCGAGATCAAGCTAGAAGAAGAGATAATTTAATACTAACTAAATAAAACTAAAATTACGTTGCATCTCAAAATTATATTTGACCTCATGCTTAGTCCAATGAGTTGTCTTGCTTTAACCCAGTGGTGGCGCCAAGAGTGGGCATGGGAGGGGGGTGGACTTGAGCCCCTCCAAGAATAACCAAAGCCTCCTTTATCCCCAGTATTGCTGCCATGCAACAAACTTACGTGTATGTGTTGCGCAACCCCACCACATTTTGCTGTAGCCCTCTCAGGTAGTCCTCCCAATGCCAGTTGCCTGGTTGCTGACGTCGCCGCTGGATTAATCCATAAACTTTTTATTCTAGCTACATATGAATACATTCCCTTGAACTAGAGAGTTGTTTTATCTGTGTGTGGGTGTTTAGGCAGGTAAACTTCTTAACAACTTCACATTAGTCTTTCTTCTCTTCCAGTAATATGAAATTGTCCGACTTTGACTATATACATTAGTACACAAGTTGCCCTACTGAAGCATTTCCTGGTATTCGTTATACATCAAGTGGAACTTATCGACAAAGGATCCGAGAATGGGGCTGGAAATCGCATCTCCTATCAACTGTTTCAAGGGGAAATAAAGTGGATGCATCATTTTCACTGTTATATTGCAAGGAAGTTGCAAAAGACACACTTGTTTAGGTCGTATTGCTCAACAGCCCGGGGGTTTGCCTGAAGATGCGTCTTCGAAAGTCAAATCTAGCAAACGTCAACACACTCACAGGCCACTATCCAGATTTTAAAACAGATGCAAGCGATCGAGTTAGAATTCCATATATATGCATATTGGAGGAGCTCTTCAAAGGAAATCATCTCTGGAAGCTCATAAAGATTTTATATGCCATTCTTTGAATCGTCCGTGAGCGTCTCAGATGAGAACTCTTGAGCTCGCCCAGTGAAGCGTCCTGTCCTGACAACGCATTGCATTGCGGCACGAAATCTTTACCGCTATCTTTTCTTCCTCGTCTTCCCGAAGGGAAAGTAGAGTGCCCATCCAAAACCAACACCAGTTGTATTATGGTAGATATGTTCTTTTTTGCGCTCAGCTCACGCCCGAGGAAAACCCCATGAATGAGAAAATATCCACAAAGCACCAGAAAAACCGTTCGATGGATTTTTCCATATTTCACAGCACTGATAAAAAGACACCAGGGAATCCAATATGACAGAACGGTGATTCACGAGCGGCCATGAAGCGTCCGAGCCTAAAGCGAGGGATCCAAGAAATTTCACGAGTCTAAATCTGTTTTTCTGACAGATCTCGCTTGAGTAACGTGTCTTCAATCATCTGATCATTTTTTCAATAGCGCTCTCGCAAAGCAGCACTGAACGATAGAACCAGCGACGCGATGTGCCTTAGGTTGCAAAGGCTTTGTCTGAATAATTTAATGAGTGCAAAGGGAATTGTTTGTGAAATTGGGGCTTTCTTTTCCATGAAGCTGCATGGAGAAATAAATGCCACTTTTACGAATAGCTGACGAGAAATCCGATTTGTCGTTTCCCTGGTATTGCCTCAAGACTGGTATGAATAAGACTTCCAACATAGTTGCGTCGCGGAAGCGTATTACCAAAAACGGGGTGTATCACGCTGTTACGGTGCAGATTTAAGCTTTAGAGTAGGCAAATACCCCAAAACGGGTAACCTCATCGAAATTTTACACTCACCAAATCGTGTAAAGCTGCCCGCGAACAACTTTGCAGTACGTGTTACGACTTCACACGAGCCCGTAAGGGTTGTAGAGGAAAGTGAGGGGAGAGCCAAAGTATTAATTAAAGATTTCATTCCTCTCCTATTATAGCTGTTCTGGAAAAGAAGAGGAAATTCACGCCAACCTTTACCAAGATTTCGCATCCCTAGAGAGCAAGAGTATATACTATGATTAAAAGGGCTCAATAGTAAAGCTTATCAGTGAAACTTTGGTTTGAACCGAATGGATGCAGAATGGTTATGACCGAAGACGTTTTATAAAAAACAATTTCAGTAAGGAAACTGCGAAAAATATTAATTTCTCGCTGAATTCTGGTTGATGCGAGGTAAGAGGCAGTGGAGCGATGCTCCACAGTCCTTGAGGCATATCCAGGATTTCTAGGCCAAAATTAAGTACTGACGCTCGTACGAGTGCAATACTGGTTTCGAAAGGTTGTGAATCATTAGGCTCCATGAAGAAATTAATTTTTTCTGTACTGCACGTTAACTAAAACCGCGACGACCAAGATAACCTCAAATGAATAATGACTGATTAGAAACGAACGTTTCTGGCATCATATCTATTATGAATTATTTCTTATATAGTATAATTACATAGCATTTTCAGCGGAACTGAAAAAAATATAATAAAGATTTTAAGTAGACGTACAGGGTAATTTGATGAGTAGACACTCTGTTATTTTGTTTATTGCAACTGTGGTGAACGCCATATAGTTAGATTTTGTAAATCTTTCATTAATTAAAAGTTTACAGTTCCGCTTTATTAATCATTTCCATTTTAGAAATTGGTATAATTGATTCTTTCAAAGTCAAGGTAAAGTCAACTTGACTACATCCTCCTCTACTGAGAACCCACATGCACTGGTTCGAGCTGCGGATGTACCGGTAAGTCAGTTGACCCCAGAGGAGTGTACGGCTGCAGTCGAACAAGGATCGTCAAGAGCTATGGTGTCATCGATGAAAGATTTTTATGCAACGACCCGTGTCCCCTCCCCATCCTCTCAACTCTGGGAGAAGTAAGTACTCCCACGGTAGCTGTGCAGAAACCTATCAAACGCTGCGTAGCGCAAACGCTGCAACAGCTCGCCTGCCACGGTTGACATTCGAACCTGCAACGTCCAAACATCATGAGTTTAGTACCCTAGGCTGCTGCTACCGCGGGTACAAGTGAAACAAATGGAGCCATTCAATAGCGAGATTTTTAGAACAGGGATAAAACTAGGCAAGATTCTTAAACTTCACACGCACCGTTTCAACAGATCAAAACTTTACTGTGGGGAATATGCTAGAGAAAAAAGCGTGATCATCATTCGCCAAAAGTGTCCCTGTTCTAAAGGCCAAATCATTGAACCACTGCTATAAAGAGGATACTTCACCTGACGGCATCCGTAGCACCGCTTAAGACGGGTGGATATATAGAGAAATGAAATTAAAAATACAACTGATAGTTCGATTTTACATTCTTAGAAAGCTTTAACTAGCTTTATTCGACTCTAAAGCCAATTTATTTAAATTCTTGCCAACACATTGTTTGTTCACACTGTAACTATCATATCAAAAAGCAAAAGTCATTGAGGGTCGGTGACTGATTGCAGCCTATTTAAATGTTCACTTGAACTCTGGTCTCTTCCACGTTCATCTTAGAGGCAGATTTATGATAATTCCTATAAAACGTATTCTAATTACGACGAGGACTTTAAAAAATCAAAACCTGAAGTTTGTCGATATCTATAATACTAAGGCTTGTTTTAAGGGCAGTATGTTAATTAGGAAATATTTTACCAAAGTTTACTGGACCAAATGCAGAGACGACACTCTGCATGGTGTTGTCTGCTGGTTGTTATATCAAGGGAAATCTCGCGGAAAGTTTGAGGCTAATTCAGATATTAATTAGTTGCTATAATGAGGTGCGAACATTGTACTGAGTTGAGAATTACTACAAGGTACAGAAGAAGACCAATTTTCCATATTCGTTAAAGCGACCGTATCCGTTACAGGCACTTCACACAAGCCACTTTTCGGTAACATGAGGTTTTTTTTACATCTGTGCTATAGGTGAACATTATGTGGCTACTGCACTTGTCATATTTGCCCTTCCATTATAGTTCTTATGTTTTCTTCGTTTTAATCGCAGTAGCAGCAAACTAAAGCGTTTGATTGACTCTCAAGGCCGCAGAATCGAACCTTGCTCCCAGCTAGGCAAGTTCTTGGCGGCGCTTGAGGTGATCGGTCAGCATCCGGTCTGCGTACTGCTGTGGGTTTACTGACCTTCCCCAGTAATGGCGAGGGTTGGGAGGTCGCAGATATTGTCGCATGAAGTTTTCCGCCACTGGTGCCATAGCTCTAGACAATCTGTGATCGACTGCAGCCGTATACTCCTCTGGGGCTTGTTGGTCTATATATGCAGCACAATCCAGTGCATGTGGGTTTCCCAGTTGGGGGTACGGTCAAGTTGACTTTACTTTACCTTTACTGTTGCAACAACGTGATTAGACGCCGGGTTCCAAGAGCTATTCGATTACAACGAACAGCGTGGCAGCATCTTATTATAGGTACAGTATCGATAAATATTCTTATTGCATTGCAAACATGAGAGATTTTGGTACAGTGGTTTTCGCATTTAGCTTAGATTTACATTATATTATAAGGCAGACTTCAGTGTATTAGGTATCCTTCAGTAAAAACCACAAGATCCGTACTACTTCAGAATCATGCTGGGAAGGCGTCTACCTCTGTATCTATTAAATTTACCTATGAGCATATTCATTACTAAAAGAAGTGTAAAGTTGATTTAATACATACTAACATCACCGCCGCAAAAAAAAAAAAAAAAAAAAACTGTGCGTATTGTATCATGGATCAACAGTTATAGCTTCTGAAAAAACAGATTGATATCGGTGTTCAATTAGGATTTTTTTTTCTGATAAAAAAAAACTAGTGGACTCTGAGAGCGCATATCTCCGGCAAAGAAGCAACGTTCATGAAAACTTCTAATTGGTTCTGAAACTGTGATTTCATTTTTATCAGCGTCACAATCTGGTAATTTGTGCCCTTTGAAAGTAATAACAGCTTCTGTAATGTTCTTGAAGCTGCGTACGTAAATTTACGAGTCGTGTTCTGACAAACATTTGGACAAACATTAGTCAAACACAAGCAGACTAACCCATCATCGCCGAAATTTGATCATTTATGTCTTTTAACATCCATAACAATTCCTGTCAATTTCATAAAGTTCCATTCAGAACTTTTTGAGTTATATTGTTGACAAACATAAAATCGAATATAGAGACAAACAAACTAGCAAACAAATCATCACAAAAATTTGGTCATTTACACTTCGTAATATACCAATCAACTCGTGTGAATATTATAAAAATCCGTTCATAACTTTTTTGAATTTTTATACTAAGAATAAAACACAAACAAACAAACGATTGAATAGATCTTTACAAAAAGTTAATCATCTCTTTTTTAACCATCATGTCTAACAATCACTGAAAATTTTGTAAAAATCCGTCCATAATTTTCTGAGTTATCTTCGTGACAGGCTGACAATAAACAGAGAAAGACAGCGACAGCAGATAGACAAAAGACAGACAGAGACAGGCAGACAAACAGAGACAGGCAGAGAAAGAGATACGATAGAAAGATTCGACAGAAGAACAAACAGGCAAACTCGACTTAAACATTACCTCTTTGGCGTAGGTAATAATGAGAGCATGAACTGCAACTGACGTTGATAATGGAACTGATTGAGTAATTCAATTATGACTTGTCAGAGAATGAATGCAAAGAAACTATAAAGCAGCGAAATTATAACTATTGAGCATTGCAGTACAGCGTAGAAAGATGCAAACATTTTCTTAGAGAACGAGGGAAGAATTAAAAAAAGAACATACTTCCAGCAAATGGAAAAAAAAAAAAATTGGTCGAGACAGGTTTCACGCAAGACATAGGAGATAGAGAAAAGAGACCTGGGTTTCTGTTAATTAATGTGCATGTTATTACTGTAATTGATGTAACGAAGACTTCGGCGTCGACTGTTGCAGTTATTGTTAATATTTACGAAAGAACTACTTGCTTTATCGCTCGTATAATTTAAAATATGTAAATTTTATTTTGATTCTTACGTTTCAATTTATCTTTCCTTTCCGTAGGAATTGCATCAGTTCTAGCGTTCCTAATTGAATAAGCACAGTGGGCTTTAAAGCGTTAAATGAATAAGCTGGAGCGTTAAGTTTTCTGTGCTGTACAGAAGGAGCTCTCCCGCTTCTACAAGTCACCGATGGGAAAGCGAGTGCAATGATTTGAACAACCAGCATTGACTACTATGTACAGCAGCTCCCCCTATCTACTTCATCCCATTGGAGTCAGATCAAAAGGGAGGTCCTGCCAAACAGGAAATTGGATGATAGCATCGATTGCTCAAATTGTCGTGGTTAGACCGTAAGCAATTAGCAACGATGATGGGCAGTGACTGGTATTGATGATGCTTCAGTGACGGGCCAACAATACCGCTAGAATACCTCCTACGTCTTCGTCGCCCATCAGAATATTAATTAACGACGCTTACGCTTGACAGATGACGATCTGACTGATTAATGATTGCCCTCCCATGATATTGTTGTAGAACAGTGACGCTGTGCAGCTCAGGGAGGCATTCATTGCTAATGCTAGAATGCGTCCAGATTATAGAAGCGGTGGGCTCTCCTCGGATCAAAATGAAATTGATCAATTGCAAGGCAAAAGTAGGACAGCTGATAACGTTGCCTAGGGGAAGTTTGCACTCATTGCACAACTAAGCGGAAGATGCTAAATTCATTGCGGTACATTTAACGCCGAACGAGTTCCTTGCCTGTAAATTTATCACTGTATACAATACTATACATTAACCGGCTACAGTCAAACCAGCGTAAGTAGTCCTTTAGGGAACGCAGTGCCAAATCTAATCTTTTAACTAATGCACGTTGAGTATTCGAATATAAATCTAATTTTATCTATTGAGACAAGTATATACCACGCGCTCAAGTAAGATTTGGCCAAGCTGCTTTGCATTCTAAGCCGCGCCCATCGGACTCATTACACTGGTTTGACTATAGTAATATTATTTCTTGATAAATATAATATCTTATAAATTTGTAAATTTATCAGGCAGTAAATTTGCAAGGTGATGCATTTACAAGGTGAGGGTGTACAAGGCAATGAACGTACACCGCGATAAATTTATACAGAGATAAATTTACACGGCTATAACTTTTACAGCGATAAATGTTGTACGCAGCAATAAGTTTAGTTAGTTATAAACTTTGTTTAACCTCCGTAGCCGCAACTCAGGCGTTCCAACAGAGATGAGTGC
>LQNS02278081.1:475168-492578 GCA_001587735.2 Parhyale hawaiensis
TTAACTTATGCAAGGACGTGATGAGTTGGCAATCCCCGCCGGGGCCGGTCGACATATGACCGTCTCATGGCCACGTTTATGATGTTATTACGGAATCTCGTTAAGTACTGCATCGAACAGTCTTGTTTAAAATATAGCCTGGAGCAATGTGCAACACGCACCGTCCAAATGCTTTATTCGCACTGCATAAAATAATAAATGCATTTGTTCTGCACTGCTATTAATTTTTTTGTGCAACAAAGACGGAACGAATGATTGAACATCGTAAGACATTCAGTGGATGATGTACGCATTTGCTGTGGCACGCTGGGGAACATATTTTACATGTTTACTCCGGTGAGTAATTTTTCGGGTTTTCCTCAATGCTTGTAGTTTGTGATTTATTGCATTTGCAACCCGCTTGGTAGCGGAACGAAAGCGAAGCTTGCATTGGGGACAGTGCGGTGTGTGTCCTTGCCTAACCCGGAACCCAATGTGTCTGTTCGGTGCTTCTCAGACTATAGTCGCACCAGGTTCTGTTATAATGAGGGCAGTGGGTTCCCGCAAGGACTATAGTTTTATTTAAAAAACAACTTTCTAACTATCTAAACCGCAGTGTAATGAATACTATGCTAATTAATTGCCGTTTAATGTACACATCGTTACGAAGACAGGTAATAGTAATAAGCACTAACAGATTCTACTAGAATTGGCTTGTCGAAACTTTCATGCTCTATGCAACTAAAAATATGCTTAGAGATACAACAGTAAAATAATTATCCTAATTTTGTATTTTCTCATGCAGGGTGACTGGAAACTAAATGTTCGTAAAAAGGTTTTTTCGGTCATGATAATAGATATAACTTTACTACTTTACAATCCGTCAAAAATGACGGGAAATATGCGTCGACAACCATTCATTGTTCATAATTGGAGTACTGCTGTGTTCTAGAGCATGCTGAAGCTCCAACAAACTTAGTCTCTTCTTTAATCATCAGAAAAGCAGTGCGGTAACGGTCGGAAGATCTTTATTCTCTTGATAAGAATTATACGTAAAATTAGTTTATTTGGAGTTTGAAATCACTAAGAAGTAAAAGCCATTTTTTGCTGCACCAGACACTAAATGAAAATTATACATGTATGGCACAGTTTGCGTCTTCCACTAAGACGAACAAAAAGTTAGAATCTGAACTCTATGCAGCTTGAACGTTCTCATTAACAATAAAGAAACATACACTTTTGTACAATTTGCTCTTAACTCTTACTATAAAATGGGTAATCAGTGGTAGAAATCGATACATTTTTATAGTCAGCCCGTGAAACTTAATAGCTCCATTGATACGTGCAGCGCAACAAACGTTTTCATTCAAATTCAACTCTCCAACATTCGATTATGTTTCAACATGCAATTTGCTTCTCCGCCGCGCCAAGTTTTATCGCTTACGAAAACATTCAGCAAGTGAAAAAATGCTCGAAATGGAAAATGAAAAGCGGGAAGAGATGCTCAATCGCTTGTAAAAATGTAGGGAAAAAAAGTTGGTTCGAAATATCCACAGCATCTTACAAGATGGATAAGCTTACTGAGTTCAGCAAGTACCCAACTCAGTGGCTGAGCAGAGGTCATAGATTTCAATGATGCGTTGCTACCAAATTTTGATCTCGACGATGCTAGACACAGTGCTGAACTTTCCCGCGATGATCTATATTTGATCGCTTTTTAGTTGGTGCTGCTTAACTGACGAACTGAACTGTAGAGAGAATTTGCTCACAGGATAGAAATTCTGTTGTATACGTGCAAACTTCAGTGGCATCATCGTAAGTTTTCTTTACTAGATTAGAAAAGATAGGCGGCAGTAGACGAACCAATTGGCCCATTCCCAAAGAGACACCGGAACTTACGCCGCAGCCCTCTATGAGCTATTGCCATTATGTTAGCCGGATATAAGGGACTGGAGAAAAGAGAAGAAAGGGGGAAGAATCCCTGCCAAAGAGACGATCACGAATGCCCGCAAGCATGATCAAGAGCCGCTGATATACGGAGCTTACAGACATCAAACTGTGTAGTTGGAGCGAGAGAGAGAAGAACGCGGATTATGGTGGCCTCGAATGCATAGGCCGCTAAGGGTTTGCGACTCCTGGAGGAGGAGTTATTATTAAATAGAATATCAACCCTGTAGGTGCACTGCACCCAGGAAGCAAAGAGTGTAACACTATCTTTGCTTCCTGGTTGCAGCTATCGCAGCAAACTCAGTGATACAGGCATGAATATGGAGTTTCTTCAGAAATTCACAAGCTCATCACCTTCATTTTTCACGGCATGCGTACACGTACGGTATGTAGTTGGGTAGAAGAAAGAATATCATGAACATCATATTTATAAAGCAACCGGCATCTAAAAATATGAAAAATCTGACGAATGGAAGATGCATGCCACCTACCATTTCACTGCAGTTCCACCTTCAACTTGATATAGCTGAAGCAGTGCGAGCTGTTCATTCCACGATGACAAAACACTGCGACTTCTCATCCTGTGGTGCCAAACATCACTTAAAAAATTAATTACTTTCTACAGTAGCTTTCAAAAAGTCAATCGGCTAATGGGGAAAGAAACTTCATCTGTAGGTACATAAATCAATTTAAAACAGACAAGCGATGCGTGAGTCATGACACAGAGTATATAGGCAAGCCTGGAAGGCTATTTTAAGAAAGACAAAGAAGGGAAACCCATTGTTCCAGGAATGTGAAACCCATATAACAAAATGCCGTGATGAGAAAAAAAGTTTGAATAACAGATGAAGAAGAAAATAAAGACTATTAAAGTATAGATGTAGCAATAGCCAATAAAGAATAATGTCCAGCAAGCCTAACTAAATCTAAGGTAACCGACGGCACGAGTTCCCTCACATGCAATTTGCCAAACGATGGGAGTACAAACTAACTAATCAAGCCTTATGGTTAATCCTATAGCCCTCTGGGGGGATGAGAATGAACTCTCGTATTCCAAGTTCTTGTGCAACAGCTACTCAGTAAACAAATATCATTAAGTTAGGGTATAATTTCAACTTTTATTTTTACACACGACACAAAGTATAGTAATGCATTAATTGAAACGCCCATCGAAGTAACCCCAAAGAACGGAAAAAAACTTATGCTAATTGAGAGATGTACGCGAAAATTTTGCTCTCGAAATTACTATTATATTGGGCAGTTTAAATCTCTGCTTCCACAACAAAGGCGATCTTAGGGCGCTGGCACGCCAAAAGCAGTTCAGCGAGAAGCGGGCAAGCAGACTGGCGGTTTATGAGAAGCACGGAATGCATTGGAGCACGCACACCGAACAGCGGCAGTTAAGCAGGCCGCTGCCGCTGTTAGGTGTGCGGGCTCCAATACATTCAGTGTTTCTCAAAAACTGCCACAATGCCTGCCAGCTTTTCGCTGAACTGTTTTTGGTGTGCCAGCGCCTTTGCAAAGTGAGAAAGAATGAAGTGCCATTTCGTACGTCGCTAGAAACGTGGAAACCATGCGGGAGGGTGATTCCCACACAGGATCAACGAGCATGGGAACAATAAGTCGGAAAGAAAAGGGAGACCAGAGGAAAGTAACAACAGTAAAAGTTAGAGAGAGGAAGAACTCGAACTGGACTCAGAAAACAGACGTCTCAAAGGCCTACCTAATGACTAATATAATACCAGGTAACCTACACAGACCCCCTGGGCTAGCTGCGAACCTGACTAATCTAACCCTACGGTCTATGCCTTGAGGGGATTGCTTTGGAACATGAGGTCAAAAGATCAAGAACATACGAACAAATATAACGAGCGACCTGATTATTGGGATGGCAACGTTAAAAAAAAACTTTTTTTTCAGGATCTTTATTTTGGTGTGCTAATATGAGATCAAAATAAGGTTTTACTTAAGTTTACTTACGTTAAAAAAAACGTATTTTTTTAGTGTATTTTTCGATGCTGATTCCAAATCTGAAGTCCGTTTTTTTCGGTCGCCCCTAGTTTTTGAGTTATTGGGGAAAAACCCTAAACATAGGGAAAAACCCATAATAATAGCTTACGACAATGGGGGACCCGTGGGAAACCGGGGTTTTTGGGTGGGGGGAGGGGAGATAATCGAATGTGGTTAGGTTAGGGAAAACCCTAAAAATAGGGAAAAACCCTAGAAAACCCCTAACAATTAGGTTAGGTTAGGTTAGAATTGTACTGAAATATTATCCGGCTAAATTTCCACACTACCCAGGAGGTATTAGCCATTGCCCCTATAACTCAAAAACTAGGGGCAACCGAAAAAAAACAGACTTCTGATTTGGAATCAGCATCGAAAAATACACTAAAGAAAACATACGTTTTTTTGAACGTAATAAAACTTAAGTATTACCCAAAATAAGTAAATTGTAGGTAGTGTTAGTTTTGCAATAATCAAAACTGAATTTTGCGTCCTGATGCTGCTCCTGGGAGCAAATATAGTCCTGTTTGTGTACCCCTAAATTACGCTCCTGCATATAATATTAGAAGAAATTCAAGAGTTTTCAATATGAGGAAGTATTCTATTTTATGTTAACCGAATGACAACCAGAAGGTAGGCTAGTAATTATTTACCTGATCCCCTCTCAACCTAGACATTGTAAATCAAAGTTCTGTTAGATATTGCAAGACGCGCTGCGCAGAAATTTATAGGTTACAGCAGTCGAAAAGTATTAATTTTTAGATATTATTATATTATATTATTATTATTATGTTCAGAGTAAAGTTACATCAGTACCATGGCAGAGATTAATCTAACTCAGGATTTTGCACTATATTGTATTTGCAAGCTTTAATTTTCTCCTTTATTTTACCAATTTGACACAAATTTGCTATTTAAGTTAACATGATCTTATATCGTCTATCCGATAGCTTGGCGCATGTCTTCCTAAGCAACCTACCGGTTTTAACCTAATCGAATTCATCCAATGCAAATAAAAAGATGGAAAACAATCGCTCTCAATTACAATACATGATAAAAACGTGGAGTCGAATTGCAGGGTGGTATAATGATGCAACGTTGAACTCAACATACTGATATCTCAAAAACTAGTAATTTCTGAGAGTGGCCACACATAAATTCATGTTCCATTGTTCATCGTACCTATCAGTATATAGGTACCTGTAAGACTCCCGGTCTAACATTCTTAAGTCTGAGTGATGGGTTGGTATTTTTTACTACATATAGCTCCCCTGCGCCAACCAACATTTCAGGCCATTATTCTGCTTTAGCGTCACTGCGACGTTCTTTTACCTGAGCGTCACTGCGACGTTCATTTATCCCTGGCGTCACTGTGACGTATAAACTTTAGCGTCACTGCGACGTTGCTTTAACTTAAGGACTTAAGGGTCATTGCGTCGTTGACGCAATGACGCAACTAGTGACACAAGTGCCCAAGACCGCTATTCTATATATATCGGGGAAAATGTCTGGTTTAGCTACAACGGAAATTTTCATGATTTTGTTGACATATTTAGGTAATATGCAGCACTTTAAGACTTTCTTAACGAATGACGTTTTCGTTGCAAACGCTTAGTTTTTGAGATATTTGACTTAGAAATTTCCATTATTTTCCTAAGGGAGAAAATAACCGCACTTGCACAGTGTAATTGAAAAAAACCTCTTTTTATAGGTTTTTTGGGTTAGGTAAGGTAAGGTTTGGTAAGGTTACGTTAGGTAAGGTTAGATTAGGTAAGGTTAGATTAGGTAAGGTTAGATTAGGTAAGGTTAGATTAGGTAAGGTTAGGTTAGGTAAGGTTAGGTTAGGTAAGGTAAGGTTAGGTTAGGTAAGGTTAGGTAAGGTTAGGTTAGGTAAGGTTAGGTTAGATAAGGTTAGGTTAGGTAAGGTTAGGTTAGGTAAGGTTAGGTTAGGTCAGGTTAGGTTAGGTTAGGTTAGGTAAGGTTAGGTTAGGTAAGGTTAGGTTAGGTAAGGTTAGGTTAGGTAAGGTTAGGTAAGGTTAGGTTAGGTAAGGTTAGGTTAGGTAAGGTTAGGTAAGGTAAGGTTAGGTAAGGTAAGGTTAGGTAAGGTAAGGTTAGGCAACGTAAAGCTAGGTAAAGAAATGTTTGGTACGGTTAGGTAAGGTTACGTTAGGTATGGTTAGGTTAGGTAACGTTAGGTTAGGTGAGGTTACGTTAGGTAACGTTAGGTTAGGTTAGGTAAGGTTAGGTTAGGCAAGGTTAGGCTACGTTAGCTTCCCATGGGGCCGCCGGTTATTTTTTCCCATAGAAAAACAATGCGAACTTCAAAGTCAAATATCTCGAAAACTAAGCCTTTGCGACGGAAACGTCATTCGTGAAAAAGGTCTTTAAATGCCTTTCATTACCTAAATAAGTCAACAAAATTGNGAAAAACAATGCGAACTTCAAAGTCAAATATCTCGAAAACTAAGCCTTTGCGACGGAAACGTCATTCGTGAAAAAGGTCTTTAAATGCCTTTCATTACCTAAATAAGTCAACAAAATTGCAAAAATCTCTGTTGTAACTAAATCGCACATTGTCCTGTATCGGGAACACAGAGTATGTGAAGTTATTCAAAAACTAGCTTCATCTCAATGGGAGCACTTGTAAATCAGATTTTAATGCTGCGTTTGCCAGTAATGGTAACATATCTACTGGGACATATATCCCAGCTAATAAGTACATCATTATACCGAGAAGTGACATCGGATATTGCCCATTCTAAGCCTCCTGTGAGGTCTCAGATACACAAAGACAATCGACATCCAAGCATGGATACTGAGACTGCTGACGAGTATTGCCAGTAAACTTCAATAAGTCATGGTGAGATAGCCGAAGTTTACCAACAGTAGAAGGCCTTAATTGTCTTCGGCAGTGGGTCCCAAACTGTATTCAGCTGGAAGTGATCTTCTGTAGAAGAGGCTCCCAAACTGTAGTCTGCTAGAAATAATCTTCTGCAGCAGAGCCTCCCAAACTGTGTCCTCCTGGAAGCGATCCTTTGCAACAGTGGCTCCCTAACTGGGTTCCGCTGAAAAGAAAAACCTCTGCCGCAATGGTTCCCAAGCTGTGCAGTGTGCATGTTCCGCTGAAAATGACATAATAGGCTAAGATCCAGTTTAGGCTTACAGTACAACTCACACCACTCACCACTGAGGCAGAATGCCGTACAGTCTCCTTAGCCAAAATTTGACTAGCGTTTGTAGATGTATCACAGTGAGATGCAGTTTAGTGTTATTTTCATGCAGGGACGCCAAAGAGACTCTGTGCTTGCAGTTGGGTAATTATCGTCTGCAGCGCAGAGGGGGTATATAAGAGAGTTCAGTAATAGGAACCTCAATCAGAGAAAAGGAAAGAACCACAATCACAGTAATCAAGCAGCTCCTAGCATCTGTTACGCAGTGAGGTATCGTTTGAGGATAAGAATTCCAATCAGAGACAGAGGTCATGCACTCAACGCTCCTAACTCCCTTCTGTGCATCCCTGCACTTTGGCGCACTAACGAGCATCGTGGGACGCAAAACTGCTTCTTAAGTGTAGTTAATGACGTATATTCTCTATGATGTGAGTCCTTGATGAAGCAGTGCTATCTGATCGCTAAGTGAGAGTATGCTGGTTCCCCTAGAGGCGCATTGTAGCAAAAGTTTTCTCGATAAAGCGAACGGTTGCGCAGAATAGATGCGAAGCTTGTAAAGCATTAATTCCTTGATTAACCTAAAGAGACACTCTTGCTTCACAGCAAAATTACCGTAATGTTTGCCGCTACTAGCTTAGATGTAAATGCTTATAATTACTCCTGTGGTTTTACGTAACTGTCCGATGCAGCAGTTGCATGGGTATTTGCCTGTTTTCTCGCTATTATTCCACGTGCATGGTGTATAATAGTAATAATAACTAGAGCACTCTGAGAGCGCATGCCTCCGCCAAACAAGGTAACGGTTACGAAAAATTAAAATTGGTTCTGAGACCATGATTTTCTTTGTATCAACACTAAAATCTAAGCATTTGTGCCCTTCAATAGTGTTGACAGCTTCAGTAATTTTTTTGAAGATCCATTCATAACTTTTTGAGTTATGCTGCTAACAAGCATTATGACAAACATGAGTCAAACATACAAACGAACAAAGCGATCTGCACCAAAATTTGATCATTTATGCCTTTTAACATTACTATGAATTCCAATAAGTTTCATAAAGATCCATTCATTGGTTTTTGAGTTATTGTGCTAACAAACATAAAATTAAAAACAGTGACAAACGAACGAACAAAATAACAAACGGACCGTTACAAAAATTTGGTCATTCACTTTTCATAACATAACTAACAACTCGTGTGAATTTCATAAAAATCCGTCCATAACTTTTTGAGTTATAGCATTGAGAAAAATGAGGCAGTCAAACAAACAAACAGATGAACGGAACTTCACCAAAAGTTAATCATTCCTTTCTCTTAACATATCTAACAATCCCTGTAAATTTCGTCAAAATCGGTCCATAACTTTTTGAGTTATCTTGATGACAGACAGACGAATAGATTCATAGACAGACAAAGCCGACGAAAACAAATGAGCAAATTTTGGTAATGAAGAAAGGAAATGCTGGTTTCAGGACCGATAGGGTTTTTCGGTTCACACTGTATTTCATGACGTAGGTATGCGCTTTCAGAGTGCCCTAGTTGTATTTATTTCTCTGGCTTAATTAAGAGCACATTAAAAAATCGTTCAGTTGAAGCGAAACCTCGAACGTTTGAAGTTGCACTTCCTAAAAGTTTCACAGTAATTTAGAGCTCCAGATATTCCTATAGAATTGATTCCAGTGTTTCTGCTCCTCTCTTCTTGCTGATCAAAAGAACTCCCAGAACGGCTATGGAATCCTTGAGAGTTCAGGCACGCTAATGACTACAGTAATGACTTCATAATGAGTCCAAGAAATTCCAGGGAATTAATTTTTGTCCTAAAAAGCTTTTTAGTTTGGTGGAACGGCTGGTGCGCCAGCTTGAGTGTGTGTGTCCATGGAAATCTCCCTCCAGTTTTTATTTTATAACTTGTAACCTGTGAAAATATGAAGAGAAATAACTCCTAAAAATTTCCCTATGCTACTGTAAGAGTAAGTTTACGATTGTGATATCTCTTTTGTATTATATTATGCATACATGCACCATAAGGCTGTGCCACAAGTCTTAAGTTTTAAAATGAATCTGAGAATCTTTGGATAACTTTTTTATGTTAAGTACTAACCATGAGAACAGAAACCATTTTTCTAAGTTTTAAACCATTGAACTGTGAAGGTCCTGTATATTTTTGCTATGCTATCGTGTTATTGAATTGTGCATAGGGTACACTACTTTATTTAATACTACACTAGTTCTAACCTTTGGAAGTATTTCTCAGTTTTCCTCATCACTTTCTAACCTTGAGGTGCTACCAAATTTAACATGCTTACCTTCTTTCACATTGAACCGCATATGCGAAAATAAATGTCGTTTAAACTAAAAACATCTGGTACATTGCCTACTACATTGTACTGCTAAACTGAGGATAAAATACATTTATCCAGTCATTCTCAAAAATTCCAAATTTCGTGCGAGTGCAATACTCGTTTCTTGACGGGTATAGACATACGTCATCATAGCTCCACATTTCTTTCGTTGGTGCACTGCTCTGATTTTTTTTTTTTTTTTTGACTAGAGGATTTTAGCAAAATTTGTTATTCATGGACATTGACTGAGGTTATTTCGAAGCAGTTAGATTTATTTAACCAAATAAACTTTGTGGTCCAAAGAACACGTTTCTGCATCACAATATATACAATAAATACATTGATACACTACATGCATGCAATAAAATACATACAATGCTTACATTCAGGAAAATACAGTCCCAGCCAAAACTTGAAACTGTCCGCATTACACATACATAAATTTCGGAATTGTACAACCATTGTCGATTACCATTACTATTTCATAAATTTCAGAACAGTTCTTACAACGGTGGTCCGAAGTTTCAAACTGCATTATAAGGGCTGCACCAAGTTCAAGAGCACCGTGTTTCAAACTTGCGAACTGGAGTATCAGATCTACCCGACGACGAGAGTCACAGACTCACCCTGGCATGCAAGCAGCGGTAGCACAACGTCCCTAGGCAGGAAGGTTCTATAGTGCTGGTGACAACAGGTCGACAGGCGGGCAAGCTACAGCGCACTCCTGCACTTTAATTAACCCAGTGAATGGCTCTCCAGAATAAGCAGCCAAGGTCTGATGTGCTTAGTATCGCCACTGCCAGACTTCTAAAGCACAAGCCATTAATTCAGTTCAAAGAGGGAAACTTGAATCGCTTTCAGAAAGTTGCATTTCGCTAAGACCGAGCAGATACTGCTTGTCGTGTATAAGAGGTTCCTCCATTCAGCCATTATTCAGTGCGATACAATTTTTCTGGTGGCCTCACTGACCATGTTTGTTATGAAGTAAGAGCAATAGATTATTTTCACATTGATTTTCACAGCTATTGTGTTAAAAATATTGTGTTACGGCTGTAAAATGCATGAAGTGGTACCGAGTGACTCACTTTCGTTGGCCAACAACATAAAAATAACTGAACAGAAGGAATCCCTTAACTTCATGAGATGCGGATCTCCTTCTCAGTAACGAACAGGGATATGGCAAAACAACACTTTGTTTTTGCTATAACCTCTTAATTTACTCTTTAATATCCACAGCAATCTTATGTTGTCGCCTTGGGTGGTGTAGTGATACAGTTGCCGCATACTGACCAGTAGGTCGAGGGTTCGAGTCCAGCAAGCGTCATTGGTTAGGGTGCCATCTGGTATGCTAAAGTCCTGAGCCAAGTCCAAAGTCCTGGCATTGGCTGGGCTCCGTCTAAGCCCGTAATCCTGAACTAGGAGATACGGGAGACCTTGACGTAAAACCGATTCAATGCATGATTCTGACATCATCTTACAGCTCTACAGAATAAAGTCACACGCTCTACAGCGTGAGGAGTTTTGCATTAAAGCTATGTTTTTAAAGCCTACTGTAGCGAAGTGAGAGCAAGGCTATACAGGCGACAGTGTCGACTTCGATTGGTGAGGGTAAGCCTCGCTAGAATTGTTTGTTCGACTCACAGTGCTTCACAGATCGCTGTCGCTTGAGGTTGTGCAATGCTACTGGCTGTTGGTTGCCGCAACGACTCTCTTTCAAAACTGGATAAGACATACCAGAGGTGAGGAGCTGTATATTGGAAATTTCATTATATATTCAATTTCAGTTTAGAGTTCTGTTAAAGTAAGTCGGCCGTATCACAAAGTCAGGAACTTCGTACTAAAGGTTAACTTATGCTTTTGATATCGCTCTACATTGCCGTCTAATTAAGGCAGACATACCACAAAGTCAGGAGCTTTCGCCTCCTGGAGGATGTAACGGCAGTCCAGCACCGCACTTTCGTAGGCTGCGGACAAACTAATTTGCAGGCCTGCGGATGATAAATTGCTGTTGGCGTTTGCAGATTCGAAACTACATGCACTAGTTACGTCATCCTATGAAATTAAGCGAGGTAACGTGATCTCGCCATTTCTCTTCGTAGGGTAACGAGTTCCAGGAAGTGCTGCAGATTAAATCAACGTTCGGCCATGATAGATATGTATATGTATATATGGCATCAATACTTTCTACACAGAAATACTTTCAAAGCACTGTATATAGGCATATGAATACTGCTGAGAACAACGAGTTGGTGCGGTACACAGATACTGCTGAACAGTATTTCCAAGCTACAAGACAAAAACTGCTTGATAATTTTGGGGTTATATCACCGGATATTTATCACTAGTAATATACAACATGTACAATTGGGTTCTTATGGAAAAAGAGAGTTAACAACACAAGTGGCAAAAGCTTAAGGGCATAGGGGAGACTTTGGAGATGATGATTGTATTCTTTGCCGTCTTGACATTAAGGTTTTAACCTATCAACCTTGAAAATCGAAAACAGTCCCTCCCTCGTATCGTGACAGCGTTTTACGAGATGTAGCGAGCACGCAGACGATGCCTTTTTGAAGCGAGCATTGTTCCAAAAAGCACCTTAACGTAGAGCAAAAATAAACAGCTGGAAGTTTCACTGTCGTGAGTCAAATGGTACCATCAAAGCTTTGATGTGATTTTTCAGTTATTTTCTGGCGTCGTATAGCGTTGGACGGCTCTCAATTTTTCTTGAATTTTTAAAGTACTTATGTGTTCTAATACGCTAGAGCTGCGCATAAGTTTGGTCCATTATAACTTTTAGAGCTTTCAGTAGGCGGAGCTGCAAGGTTCTTCTTTTAGCTAAGCCGGTTATCGTGCACAAAGAACGGAAATTTAATTTCTCTTCCCTTTAATGGTTTTATATTTTATCTTTACTATGATATCCAGCATCAGTCGCCAGCAAAAATAAATAAATAAAATAAACATAATAAAAAAGAAAGAAAAAGTAAAAAGTCATCATCTTATTGAAATATAGTGGTTGTTCAAGGCATTTTTCTTGTCATTCAGTTTACTACGTCGTTACTTAACATGAGATAGAAAAGTGCAAAGATAGCGTATGATTTTACCCAGCCAATATTATGTAAGAATAATAACAAATAAAAGGTGATTCTGCGTTTAACTACGTCAAAAAGAGCTATGATACATTCCTTTGGCCTGGTAGTGGAGAATAAGGACATGATAGCTCACCCATCAGGGCATCCAGGTATTAGAGAACGAGAGCAAGAGCTACAAAATTGACACGTCGCTGCACCCATGAACTAGAGAAAGAGAGGCGAGATAGCACATCAGTTCACCCAGTTAGTAGAGAGAGAGAGAACCAAGACGATATTGCACCCAACTACTTGGGAAAAGAGCCGAGATGACACATTACTGCACCCATAGGTACTTGAAAAACAGTCAGTGCCTAGGTGCAGCCAATAATGACCTATTTCGCCGGCTTATGAATGTACCGAGATCAGCTAGTGCAATTATGATATTTGCTCAAAAGTGTACTGACTTGCTGCTACAATGTGAGGGACAGAATATGACTCTCACTTTCCAAATTAGAATTTAGAAATGTACGAAAATATTGTCCAAGAAAAAAGTGGAAAATAATTCTCTATTAAAGGTAAGCCGTAAAGACCCTCCCCACAAACTGTCTAACATAATATATACAGTAAAGCTACAATTTTCTGAACGTTTTTCAAATTCAAAGACCTGTATCATGATTGGATGAACTTTTTGGTATAATTAAAGAAACCAAACATTATATTCAATACTCCTTTACGAAAGTCCTCCCCCCCTTCGAAACTAAAGATTATTAAATACACATTACAGCCAATGATATGAAATGCGAAACCGTGCTAAGTTATTACAAGCACTATTACAAGTCAATTTGACTAAAAATTTATCAATGATAAGTTGTACTACCATCATAGTATACTGGAATTTCAGTTGCTGTTTTTGCTTTCATGTCATAAAAAAAGGCCTAGTATGTAAATACGGGGAAATCTGTCTCGTTAGTAGTGATATATTGTAGCCTGCAGCTTTCCCAGAATCCTGGAGTTTCAGTTTCACCTTCACTGTATAAGCCAGTAGACTGTATCATTGATCCATATTCAGTCAAATTCACATGTAATAGCCCTTGTGATAACTTAGCACGGTTTCGCATTTCATATCATTGCCTGTAATGTAGATTTAACACTTTTTGTTTTGGGAGATTATTTAAAAGTGTTTGAAAATGGAGTTTACTTTTTTCATTTACACAAAAAAGATCATCCAATCATGATGCAGGACTTTGATTTTATTAAAAGTTCAATAAGTTATAACCTGAAAGTACAGTCGACGGTAATGTACCGTATATTGTTGCCGGACAGAAGCCAACGGTAGGCCGCATTGCAACCTAGTACAGTAAAGTACCATATAACGCGTCTTTTTGTACTCGTGCTATCCGGTTAACCACATAACACGATATAAAACTATTTTATATAGTAATTGCTGATATTCATAGAAAACGTGAGTTAGGAATTAGAGAGAAATAATACCCAAGTAATTGGGATGACTGAATTAACCTTTAACAAGGTATGCATATTTATTCAATAAGAGTATACATTGAGCTGTATACAATAACATTATTATTTTACTGTCAGTTGATAATAAAATAGCAATTATAAAATTTCTCCCTGTGGTAAAAAATAATAAATAATAAAAGCTGCTGTGTCTTTTATTTTCTACTTATTTTTCAGAATTGTTCTTAGAGTACTTTCTGGTAGTTTAAATTATCTTGCAATGTTCATGTTCGTTTCACCGGCTTCATGTTTTTCAAAAACTTCCAGTTTTAAATCGATATTCACTTTTTTCTATTCCTTGACGTTTGTTTTTTCTTTTCTTGCACAAAAATTCATCGTAAAGGTGTATAAAACTGAAATATATGTAAAACAGATATGATTCGGCATCCATCAAACAGAAGCTGTTGAACTAAATCTACAGTATACACCCAGCAATAGTTTTAATCAGAAAGCAAAGAGCGTAACGGGAGGCCTCACGAGAAGCATCTAATAGTGACGTCATCAATGATGTCAAACCGACGAACGATACGGGTGAGCATGCTATGAGTATTTTAATTGATTTCGCCACAAAATTTGCAAAATTTATCCCTAAAGCGCATGAATAAATGAAGCGAACATATACTAATTGAACAAAGCAATTATCAACAGAACATTACATTGAAGACAGGCAGAAACTTTCAAAGCACCCGAAGCAAGATCTGGGCCGGTATGGAGCCCTGATTTATCTTCTTCGAAATGAAGCTTATTTACACTTCATATTCCGTTTACAGAGCTGTTGACAAAACATACTGAAACATATTACCATATTTTTTCGAAGCAGAATATATCAAGAAGGGACTATTAATATTACTGAAGAATTCGGGCTGTATGAATCGCGTTGTGTGAATTCCTCAAACTCAACTTTCTGTCGTGTGGTGAGAATATCGCGCTATGTGGGACTTTTTTGTATGTAATGTTAAAATCAGGCAGTCTTTGTTCTTGAGTAACTCTCTACACACAGAAAAATTGTTGTTTGCCATTAAGCAAAATTAGTTAACTGTAAACTACCTTGTCGTTTGAATTTGCGTCAATGCACATTGTCGTTTGTGATGAACAACAGTGTCATTTACGATTAATTATTTTTGCTTTGTAGCTAAAATATTATTTCGATAGTGATAAGAAACCAGGTGTTTTTTTTTATCGTAAAGAACATACTTTTCTGCGTGTAGTGACAAGCTACACCTCACACTTGTACCACATGATGTCTGGATATCGCTAATGACTGCTTAATAAATGTTTATGATTATGTGATTTCACACACACATCGCTGCACCTACTTAGTAGGGAAAGAGAACCAAGATAATACATCGCTAGATCCGGAAAAGAGAGTAACGGCCAAAATACGAGGGTCGTTCCAACAGTAATGCCTCCTATTTATTTTTTTTTTAACTCGAAAAGTTGAAGAGCTTCAGAGACGGAAATGGCACCATTAAAACGAGTGATCCTTTGTGCTGCAAAATTTATTTTTCTATGTAGTCACCACCTTTCTCAATGCACTTTTTCACCAATGAACGAGAGCCTTGTTGCTTCGGTCGTAAAATAAGCGCTATCGAGGCATTTCATTTTTCACGGCTGCGACTACGGAGTTGTTATCGGGGAAACGCTGACCACACAATGCGTCCTTCAGAGGTCTGAACAAGTGAAAGTGTAACGGTGCCTGGTCGAGTTTCGTCACCTTCGGCTTCGTACCGATCTAACAAGTCTTGACAGACATCCCGTCAGCGGTCTTGTGTTCCTTCTTGAACATTCGTGGAACACACCTAGTCCACACTTTGCTGCATCCTAGGGAGACAACATCGTTTCCATTGCATCGACACCCACATCCAACTCCACACGCATTTCATTTATTGTTATACGCCGATCGGTTTATCGAAGAGCACTTTGTTTTCCGGGGTAATGACTCTACATAGGGATCCGGAGCGCACTTTGTCACTTACATATCTGTCGCCACTCTGGAATAGACCAACCCATCTCCCAACTGTGCTTACATCAACTGTATCGGCTTCGTAAATATTCACCAGGAGTCAGTAAATGCTGATTGATTCAAATTTTTTTCTGTATGGAGGAATTCAATGACGCATCTCTGCTTCTGAGGCACGTCCATGGCAGGGATTACTTTCCTAAATTGTCATTACATCAATATTTATAAGAGATATGAAGCTTTCAGGTCATCAGTTCATGACTGCCATCATCATAACAATGCAATTTTCAAGTCCCTCGGATCTCTTTGGGTGGATTAAAAAGTAGAGGGCATTACTTCTAAAACGACTCCCGTAATGGTTTGATTTACTCAGATTGTATAGAAAAAAGCCAGATTAATAGATTACTGTACCTATCAAGTTGACATGCAACATTAAGCAAAAGATGACTAAAGGTTTAAATCAACGGAGAACCACGACAATGCGTTATTTCACTCCAGCAGTAAAGAAAGAGAGCTACGATAACACATTACTTCATGTAGTGAGTCCAGAAGTGATAACAAACGCATGGGGTTTATTCGGTTGCGTTAAAAGTGCGCCAAGATAACGCATCACTTCACCCAGCTGACGATGACAGCAGCACTCCTGACGCTATACCAAGGCTCCCTGCTTTCCTGCTCCGGAAATTACATAAGATGGACTGTGGGCTTTGAGAGCACTAAAACCTAACGTGATGCTGTTTTCTGTTTACGTCGGTGAAATATAGTTTAACAACGCGGCCACGTACAGGATATTGGATATTCAGATGGGAAATAAGGGCCAAATAAAACGCCGGCATTGTCTGAAAAGTCGTCTATATCAAGCACGGTGGTCTTCACAGAGCTGATATTTGACAGGCGACACAAAATGTACATTTGGGCTAATTCTCAATGAAGACCTTAAAGCAACAGCAATGAGAAAAAGGTATGGCAATCGATGTGTTAATGAAAACTGCTAATGTAAATAGAAATTCTTTGGATATTCAAGCGATAATAATCAGTATGAACCATACCATGATTGCAATGCTAAAATTATCGTCCATCACTTAAAGCTGTCCATAACATAGGCGTATCAAGGCTTCACTAGTATATCGGAGAATGTGCGATACACAAATGTCGAATTCGTTCAGATAATAATCTGTCAATAATAATTGTAACATTGCTATACATTTGTGTATCCTCTGTTCGCACCACAACCACTTCTTTCGTGTACAGTATAACTGTATTTGTATCCATTAATCACCAGTCCACACTAACATCAAAACCAACAACT
The DNA here is from genome assembly GCA_001587735.2 of Parhyale hawaiensis. Lineage (NCBI taxonomy): Eukaryota > Metazoa > Arthropoda > Malacostraca > Amphipoda > Hyalidae > Parhyale > Parhyale hawaiensis. Next base: position 492,465 of record LQNS02278081.1, read on the forward strand.
GTTTCTCACTGTGATATTGGAAACCTAAGAGAAGGCTGCTGAGGAAGTTAACAAATTAACTGAAGCTCGGTGTTTGGAATGGCAATAAAGCTGAGGCATTCGCTAGAGGCGGAA
>LQNS02278081.1:493085-504122 GCA_001587735.2 Parhyale hawaiensis
GGCTGCTGAGGAAGTTAACAAATTAACTGAAGCTCGGTGTTTGGAATGGCAATAAAGCTGAGGCATTCGCTAGAGGCGGAAATAATCCTTGGGCTGGCACGATAGCATCTGCGGTCTTGGGAAGGACGCTTCACTGGAGCAAACTGTGTTGCGGGGTGTGTGTTGCAACCACACTTGCGCCATATTGGAGATTGGCAGCCAATACACCTGGGACAGCTGCTGAACGAATTTTGTGCTTTACTGTTATGTATTGTATCGGATTTCGCAAAAGTCCTGTTAAACGCTTTGTTATTTTGGGTTTAACACCTGAAACGATACCGAGTTCTAGGTCGTATTGGCCTGCAGGAGTTTAAGTCAACTGTTAATGGGTTTTTGCTGGATTTCCTTTAGCAGCGTTTTGGGCTTCCCGGTGTTGTAAGATGCTTCATTTGGGTTGTATTACCTGTCCGTGGGAGCTCAAGCGTGAAGTTTTAATAATAATAATAAAAATAATATAGACATCTTCATTAATAAAAACGAGGTCTAGTTATCGTGGGAAGGTCGCCCATATTTTCCGAACGTAGTCTGTGTCGACTATCGTCATGCATTACGGCGGCGAGGTGCTTGGTTGCAGACAATTAGCGGAGCTGTGAGACATTCTAGCCGAAACTAACTATACTATTGCTCTGCTGGATCCACCGTGAGAGTCTTCTTGTTCGAGAATGTGACACTGCGATTCCCATGGCTATTCAAATCATCCAGATGAGGACGAAAGTGATCTTGACGTTGCTCTCACTTAGGTGTGTTTGCGCGCGCCCTGAGAATTGTCCTTCACTCATGACTGCTTTGTGCTCTATGGCCACAGGGATTTTTTGTTTTGTTTTTCTCTTCTTAAATTGAGACCTTATCAGCCTTTTTAATTTTTTTAAACATTCCTCCCGATTATTGATAGATGGCTACTTGTGGTCTGCCTGAACAAGGTCGGTCATTACTTCAGATCTTAATTCGCCCTTGTCAACCTCTCTGAAGCTCTGGGGACGGTCATCCGATTGACTTTAAACTTTTTGATGATGTCTGACTTTCTGTGGCCTACGTAGAGGAAGAGGAGAAAATATATCTAAAAGCTAATTTTTTTCATTGTAGCCTTCAGGCGCCATACTATTATTGCTGTTACTGATGACTGCCTAAGGAGGAAGATGTCACGATGAATCTTTCTACATTTTAAAGCTGAACCTACATTAACATGTGAAAGTGAAGGGTAACAGGATTTTTCCAACAGCGCTTGTCACGGCCACTTCTACACCATTTTAGAAATTGGCAAGAAAATTAAACATAGCTGAAGAAAACACTGAATGCATCTCAATGTAGCTACTTTGCGTAAAACTTTCCCCTTTCAAAATTAAAATTTAGACGCTGTTCTGAAATCACCGGCATTTGATCGCTGAGAGACGGTCTACTGCCGGCAAAAAATGGGAGTGTGTCGTAAATATTGCTTGATAGTTCCTGGGTTACGGTTAAGATATTTAAAGAGCCAGTAAGTAGGTACTCCACTTTGGCAAAATCAAGCTCCGCTCGTCTTCAAAGCTCTTGAATCTCAAAAAGCTATCAAAATAGTTTATTCGAATTCATATCAGAAAATATGTCGTATCAAGCACTTGGGATATAATATGAAGCTATTCGTTTAAATGGCAACGTGCAACACGATTCCGAGTGACACTCCTATAGTTCCTGTCTACAGTTCCGGACAAGTTAAGTAAAGTGTTATGGGCTTAGGTCGACTTTGACTACTCAATCGAACGAGTCCCTTCACTTTGAGGCTTGAATTGTCGTAAACTTCAGACGTGTTCACGAACTTCGTCCTATCAAATCATGTTTGAGGCACGGAACCACAAACGAATACCCCTGAAACCTCCAAAAACTCAATCTTGCTTTGTAACTGGAGTTTTAAGCTTGCTCAACATAATCGGGTTGCTTTCAACATTTGCAACAAGATCCAAAGTGGCCCAACCAACGCTTCTCTCTGAAGTGCCGGTCATGTCAAGCATAGAAGTTCGATTGGGCTCCAAAAGTTAAGTTTTCAAGTGTTGACTTGTCAGCAACTGCAGGCAGGCAGGTGCGGCGGCTTTGACTCATTCAGTTGATCTACAGACATTGGCCTTTAATCGGTAACCCTTCAGGCTTGCAGAAACTCAATCTTGCTTCATGAAAGAGAGTTTTAAGTTTGCTCACCGTAAATTCGTTGCTTCTAACTCTTACAACAAGATTTACAAAGGCAAAGCCAAAGCTTAGGTCTAAAGTTTCGAACGAGTCAATCTTTGCAGGCTTAATTTCGACCTCCAATCAGCCAACAAATGCACTCTAGGCTGTCTTGCCCACAAGAAGAATTTAACAAGAGTGAACGTAAACAACTTAAAAATACAAGCACGCGTATAATAAATATATCAGTCGCTATCGAGACCCATGTTAATTATAACTTAAAAATGTACCTGCTTTCAGGTATTTGTTTTCATAAAAAATGGAATGCAATAACATATACTTAGAATTATCTGCAGAAGGAAGATATCTCTTACCACACCTAATTAACCATATGTTAAACTATAACGAGACATAAATTAGCAAAAGAAAAAGCATACTATGGCACTATGTTAGCAATACCACAGAAGTAGAGCATAGAAATGCAGTTTTACAAATTTTTTGTAATGAAAATTCGAAGAAAAACCAAATCTCCATATTTAGAACTAAATGCACTGTACTGAAGCTGTTTCTTACTTGTGTGCAAGAATGATAATTATATGAAATCTAAAAGAACTAGTGGACCTGTGCGTGAAAAAATCCACGCAATAATCGATATGCTTGCTCTCTTCTCTGACTCACCGTTTTCACATTTTCCCGCCCACGCTTATTAGCAACTCATATTCCTTTTCGTAATCTTTCTGCGTCAAGTCTTTCTTATCACTGTGCCTCACATGCGCTTCATCCCTCTCCATTTCTAGCACGTCTTCCTTCTTGGGACTGTAGTAGTCTCGTTATCTTTTACGTTGCCGATTCTCTTTCTTAATTAAACCTGCGTCTTCAAAAGTAAAATCTTGAGTAAAACACTGCAATAAACTTGAATGCCACTCCAGTCAGCTTATATGCAATGTAAGTGCACCGTATCCATAATACGGTCTTCCATACTAAACTGACTGCTTCATTGAGGTGCATTAATTTCTGCTCTCACAGAAGAAATAGTTCTCTACTGCCCATGAAATAATTGTCTTCTGCCCGTCGTGAGTGCTCCGCTGATTACCTGCCGAACTTATAGTTATGACCTGAGAGCGACAGTGACCTTACATAAGCCACACCAAGCTTTACTTCGGTGATACGCTAAAAAAGCAATGTTTTTTATAGCCCGCAGTCGATATTACTTCTAATAAATACGGAGCTCTGTATCAAAGATACTCGAGGGTGTCATATAACTCGGACTCTGTGAAAATCTTTCCTGGAGAGAAAACTTGTTCTATTGAAAGAAGAACACAAAATCAAACTATAAATAAACACCGTCGTGTGTTTATTTGTTCCTATATTTATATGTTTGTACCTTTCGTGTCACGCTCTTAACGAAATAGATAGGCGAAAAATAGGCCGGGTTGCAGATTTTGCAGCCACGTTGCGTTTTCATGGGGATCGACTTCAGCTTCTCTTAGCGCGGTTAATGAATCTGATTTTCATCACTTTTTCCATATAAAGAAAAACATTTTTGTTTGCTTCATTGAAAAACTGATCGATAGAAAACATGTCAGGCTGCAGATGATGGCAAACGCATATCTCAGTGCAGTTTTTTCTTTTCCAACGTTGAGGTTCACTCAATGCAATACGCACAGTTTCTCTAGGCAGTCTTTTGTATCGTATTCGTGCTCTCTTCTTATTTTTCTTTCATCCAAACTTCAGTTGCCCTGAGGTTACGCTGATGCTTTTATCGGCTGCAAAAATAGTCGGAATAATCGAAGCAAATGGCAAGATATTCTTGAGCGGTCAGACCGCGGGGAAAGAACATGAGACTACTTGGCTGCAAATAATTTTCTCCAATTTGGGTTCTTGTTTCAACAGAACATTTCACTCGAGGAAAACCTTCCGAGCTTTACGACAGGATCACCTCAGTATCCTGGATACAGAGCTCAGTATTCATAAGGAGACAATATCGACTGCTGACCACAAAAAAAAAAAAAAGATATTGCTTTTCAGCGTATAGCCTAATGAAAGTTTGGCGCTGCTCAGCCCCAGAGTAATAGGAAAATTAAGATCATTGAAGACGGGCCTTCACAAATTTTACTCTGTCTTTTTGATAGCGGGGGCACTCTAGTCGAGAAAATAATTTGATGCCAAGAAATCATCGTCGTTTTTACGCGCCTGCTGACTGCGGAAGTATATCTTACCATTTCCTCTATAATTATCAAATAGGAGCATCAGTGCAAACTAAGGCAGCTGAAGTTAGGAAGAAGAAAATTTCAGACGATAGTACACTTGACGATGGAAGAGATTGTTTAGAGAAGCTGTATGCAACTGCATCGAGTGGACTTCAACGTTTTTGTCAAAAAAGACCGGAGTCTGATATACTCTTCGAGTGCCATCATCTGCAAACTGGAATATTTTTACCTATCAGTTTTCTATGAAGCTTGACAGAATGACCACAGTCTTCAAGCAGATGAATATGCTCATGAAACCAGGAAGGCCGGAGCTAATTTCTGTCTATTCGTTAATAGCGTGACACGAAACAAATAAATATATGAATTCAAAAACACATAACACACGACGGTCATTCTTAGTATTAGATTAGATGAGCAACAATAAATACTGGAAATACGGCTACAGTGATTATAATACAGCAGAAATAGAGGGCCTAAATATCTCTTTGCAGAAAATATAAATACTGATATAAGTGGGTGTCGAAAAATTACCTTAAATCCACTTTTGTGAAGTGCTGATATATTAAAAAACAGCAACAGAGTATGAACTGACTCAGTCTCAGATACGTCTGAGATCATGAAAATTAAAGCAGAAGTCTCAAACATGTAACTGCTTTTTCAGAAAAAGAAAACAGGCTCGCCAGTCTAGACAAAGAAAGAGGAGATGAAGTTTTTTGGACAGCTATCATGGATCAGGTCGAGCTCCCCCTAACGATTACATCGAACCTATTGAAACTTTGTCACACTTCGACGCAAAAAACTGGCTAAGGCTACGGTAATTACCTCAAAATATCGTTGTTTTTCTTACCCTGTTATTTCTCCAGCAACTTTCGTTGAGAGCTGCAATTAGTATATTTTCGGTCGTCGACAAACAACCCATAAAATGGTAGTTAAACTTTTCCCGTGGAAGTAGCGCACCCTAACTTACGATTACAGAGGACGTACGAATAACGTGCTGGAAACACACTCTTATGTATAGTTAGTCATTTATTTGGAAATTCTTTAGATTCTTTATAAATAGCATGGAATTTTAGCGGCCGAACACATACATATGCGGTCAATAGACAATAAGAGATAAAGAAGTTGCACTTAGATAAATTGCAGATAAATTTTTAGCGTGATGTTAATTAATATTGGTCCACCGCCATCACCCAATATTTCTTTTATATGGGAGACACAACTGGATACAAATAGTACGAAATTCCAATTTTATTCGAGATTTATGCAATGAAATACAGCATGACGAACACAATATTAGCCTCGAGCACAGAAGAGCGAATGCCAAATTTCTAGACCGCAGCAACGAAAACTCCTTGCAGGCATTTTATTTTTGTTTTTGGCTTGCAGGCATTGCAGGACTGCAAAGTCTGAAGTTTCAATATATTCAAGTTATTGCTCGAGAACGTCGACTGGCAAAGAAGACTGCCGTCAATAATATCCTGGTGCGAGACGTCTCTTCTCAATAACGCCCTGAATGTTACTTTACCGGAAGAATTGGACCCTTCGCTTGGGATAAAGTTGGTTCTGGTTCGCGAGGAAACAGCTGGAGCGTTTTTCTGTCGCAGCTGATCAGTAACTTTCCGAGCACAAACAAGAAAAGAGAAAAATGTTTCTTCTATATTTACGAAAAGATTTTACTCTAGTTCCCTCCCTAACGACAAGAGTGTTGTGCATCCGGAACTCTCCTGCTCCTACGCAGGGAAGACCAATTTTTGTTTCTGGTTTCTTCTCGAAAGCGCAGCTAAGGATGTTCGGCTGCCGTGTATAGCTCAGTTAGAGGCATCTGCCTCTATGACTGCTTACTTTCTATGTTTTGTTCTCGAATTAATAGAAGTATGGAATACTATCAAAAGATTCTTTACGGGTTGGAAATTAACCGAGCACACAATTTTAACTTCACAACATGTATTTTCAGCATACAAAGTACATAAATTATCGACTTTACTAAATTGCAGTCTTGCACTCAATGATCGACAAACGACAGACTGAACAAATTTGATGCGATTTTTGTCCGGGTTTGAAAGCTATTACATTTCAGATGCAGATGAATAAGTGAGGTCTGCAGTCGTTTTCTGGGCTTAGGTAAAGTCCACCAAATAATTTTAGGCTTATCATATAATCATGTGGGTCGAGACGGTGATCTAATCCGGTGTGTTCGGCAGTGTTACATTTCAGTGTACGGCGACACTCAAGTAGAGCGAATTAAGTAGTATTAATGCGGCCCTTTATTTGGTTAAATTGTTTCTAATGTGCAAAGACCACGATTATGCAGCCAAAATTTTCTCCGGGGAAATAGTCTAGGTTTGCTGCACGTATGACATACCCGAGCAGTAAAATATGAGAGTACGTCTTATACCCACGTGAAGTATAAATATTGCTAGTTTACTAAAAAATACCAAATAATAGCATATGTACATTAGTTAAATATTTACATGAAGTATAAATATTGCTAATTTACTAAAAATACAAAATAATAGCATATGTACATGAGTTTTGCCTCTGACTGCTGTCCATACTTATGATTATTTATGCAACAAGCAGGGCACCACAATGATGTCATTAGTGCAAGCTGACTCCTGGCACACCTTTGCTTTTTGGCAAGCTTGCAAACTGTAGACTGGCAGTTTAGGAGTTACAATGCGCTCTTTTGTGTTATCGTCGATAACGCGAGAAGAAATCTCATCTCTATGGGCAATGACAACTGGAGAAAGAGAAGAATACAGACGCTCGGTCGCTCCCATTACCTCCCAAAATTGGTCTTTCGTGTGGGGCAGAATAAGGGCTTTATTGCCCCAAAGAACGTCATCCTCTATAGCGCCGTCGATACTTTCCATCAGCCGGTTGGGTTGCCTGCCAAGACAGCGGCAGCTTGCTGCACATCGCTGCATTCATTAATTCAGAACCTCAATGTTTGCCTCTTGCTGTAATCTCGTTGCCTTCTTTCGTCATTCCCAATGGAGCAGGGGGACGAAAACACGAGTCAAAGGGCGGGAAGTAATCTGCTCGAATGTGATTGGCCTCATCTTGCTCAATGGAATGCTCGTGGACGAAGAATCCTTTCAAGACATCACCCATTACATCAGGGTTTGACGGCAGACATGCATGCATTACCATAACTTGAATGACAAGTCGCTGCAAGGTTTCTCGGGACCAAGATGACATTCTGAACAGCGCAGTCTTTCAAAAAATGACCCTGGGACCGGGCTGAAAAATGTATTTGCTGTACGGGTTAACCACGCGAATTCGTGCGGCACTTCAATGGATTCTTTAGCAAGGAGGGAAATAAAAAAACAAATGCGTAGAATTTTTTGGAAGCAGGTAAAGTTACTTGCTATTGTTGTAGTTGGTAAACGAGATAATAAAGGCATAATAGTACCGCGATCCCAGGTTATGGGTAGCTTATGGAGCCCACAAAACACTAATGGTATGCACATATCTGTACATTAGGTAGCGTTGAGTGATATCTCATCAGATTGATCGACAATAGCTATTGAGTCAACATGTATTTTTGAAAGACAAGTGAGGCACCCATCCCATGCTTCCAGTTGCTCGTGCAAATGTATATGTGTCCTCGGCCCTAGACGCATCGAGGGTTTAAATAAGCATCGACCATGCATGGGAAATGATGTACCCAACCTACTTTCAGTATCTAGAGCCGTGGTTCTCAACCTTTTTCCATTGGCGGCACACTAATTTAGTATGGAAAATAGGGCGGCGCACCTGCCACTAGTTACGATTTTGTTTTAGTCTAAAGGCAAACTTGGTGAAATCAATTTATATCAAATCAAATGTATTACCTTTCTTGCATATAGGTAGATAGAAATTTTTTATGAACTATGCATACCGGGTATGAAATGAAAAATAAATACTTGCGATCTCACCACACTCCAACATGCGGAACAATACTTGTTGTAGTACGGTAGATAAATACATAACTTATTATGTTCTCCACGTTAGCACAGCTACCACACTCCAAGAGCACCCGCAATGTATACAGTACACGGAAATCTGAGCAAAGACCCGAGCAGCAGTACATCAGCGGCACTGTCGACATTGAACTGTGTGTCCGTCACTTGTGAGTCGAGGGTGGATGCTTATCGGTACGAAGCGCGGCAACATCTCGTTTGAATCGCGTTTGGTACGTGTATGGAACAGCTTAAATAACGTAATACGTTCTGTTTCATCTGACATGAGTGGCTTTAAGCACTTTTGAATCTCATGTTTTGAATCTCTAACCAAAAAGTCCTGGATTTCACAGGAACTTTCTGAAGAACCAAATACTTAATATATAACTCATTGGCCAATGGCCAGCGACTTGCGGTGCACTAACCAATGAGTGGCGGCACACTTGTACGCCGCGGCGCCCCGGTTGAGAACCACTGACCTAGTGGGTCTTCAGACGAAGTCCAGGTGACATACCGCACATCACCTCATGTGTGTGGAGTCACAATGCTAGGTTTCTTTTGTTGGGTCGCAGCTAGAGCCCATAGAGATAGTCAGTAGTAAATTATCTCCTCACCAAAGTGCACGTAACCGCTTACCATCTGTCTATCTGAAGTTGTTTTTAAATAAGGTTCCAGTAAATTTTTGAATTCTGCAATTTTCACATCAGTTGCATTTCCAAAATGTCGAGGCATTTTGTAAAACGATCCTGATCACCGAACATTGAAGCTATTAGAAAATTTTGCGGACAGGGCTTGGCCAGCATTTCCGCCTGGAATGGGTGCCTCACGTACTTCCAGTCCTTCCTGAGGTCCAGACAGGCTGCAATCCGTTGATTCATTTTCACAGTGATATGTTACAAAAGTTTCCAAACACATTATAATTGTGGAGCGCTTCGTAGTATTGATGCTGCTGAAACAGTTAAGTGGTTTGCACGTTTTGAATTTTGGCAGTGAATAATCTTGGAATAGCTTCAAGTTGTTCTAGCTTTTTTCTCGTGCTCGGTCGGCATCCAAGTGGATAACAGTACTCTATTCTCGGTAGTATTAGTTGATTTACGGTAGTATTAATAGCTTCCATGTAGTGAGCATCACGTCTACTTCGCTTGATGAGAAAGTTCGTAAAACCTATCCACTCCATTTCTTTTCCATGGCGATAACTCTAGCTACATGCTCTTCAAAAGTAGCATCGTCTTGCATTCTCTCTTCAAGATCTCTTAAAACCATCTTTCTACCAGTTTCATGGCCATCACTAATACTATACCTACATTGGGGACTGAAAGTGTATCTAGTTTTCTGTATCTAAGCAGCTCGAATTATTATTATTAAAACTTAACACACGGGCCACCACGGACAAGCAGCACGACCAAAATGAAGCACATTGCAACACCGGGAAGCCCAAAACGATGCTAAAGGAAACCCGACAAAAAACCAATAACAGCTGTCTTAAACGCCTGCAGGCCAACACGACCGAAAGCCAATGCCGGCAAAGAATTCCAAACCCCAACAGACCAGGGCACGAAGCACCGACCGAACTGATTACTTAGACATCTAACCTCCTCCAACATGAAAGTGTGAGCACCGACCGCAGCACGTGTTTCTCTCCTAAAGACCTTAAGTGCAGGCACAGAAGAATACAACCAATGCCTCACATTGTTGTACACCTTATAAAACATACAGAGCTCGGTAATTCTTCTCGTATGGGACAGGTTCAATTTCGTTTCACTGAAAGTTAGTCATCCCAGGAACGTTGGACTACCACCTTGCAGACACTCCTAAGGAATAATAAAACAGCTTACTTTTTCCCACCGACATGGAACTCGACTCTTGTAGAAATATTTTTTGATTTAATTCTGATAGAAAATTCTGTATTTCTTACAAGTCTCAATATATCTATCTATATAGTATAACCTTATAATCTCTTTACCGATCATTGGCAGATACTTTCCTAATTTCGTTGGACAGGGCGGACTTCTTTCACTGGTTGTACAGCAGCTGTGGCATTATAAATAACCCTCTTACGCGGATGGTAGCTCTGATTATTATGATCAGTTGGTAATTATAATAAGAAGTGTGTTTCTTCATTTAGGTTGTGTTGCTCATGTATTCTAGCCTCTAGTCTGGGAGTTTCAGACGAAAAAAAAATGATGGTAGTTCCTCATCCGCCGTATTCATCGGACCTGGCACCGTGTGACATTATTTTTAAATCAAGTGAAACTCAACAAACTGGGCAGAAGATTCAAAACAATTGAGAAGATTCAGGCGGAATCGCAAATGGCACTAAACGACATCACGAAAAACAAATTCCAGGTATCATTCAGTGCCTTGAAAAACAGCTGGGAGTGCTGTGCACTCCCGAAAAAGACTTTTTTGAAGGAGATGGTGGTGAATAAGATGCACGTACAGACAAATTTTATTTATTAATATAACTACAGTAGTTTGGGAACTTTCGGGTTGCAAGTTGTGTTCATCTAAGTCTCGCTGCCATCTCTCCTCTATCTCTCACAAGAGCCCGGGGCGATGAAAAAAAAAAGAGTTTTAAATTTTTCTTCTTCTAACAGACTGAGCTGACGGGCCGGTCTGAGATTACTTTGATGGCATTACGTTCATGAGATGAAATTACTGTTATCCCATCATCTGTACTGCCAGCGCTTCTCAGGCGTAGCTGCTTC
>LQNS02278081.1:527438-539132 GCA_001587735.2 Parhyale hawaiensis
AATGACGCTAATGGTAAATGGCGGCCATTTTGAACAATGGCCGCCATATCTTCCACAGGGCTAATCTTGAATGCCTCCATATCCAAAAATGTTTAGAATATATTAATCTACATGTGTGCCAATTTTGGTTCTTTTAGAACAATTTGAACAATTGGTCTGCTATGCCGCAGGACTAAAATTAACTAGAGCCTACCTCCGTCAATCAAAGCAATGGTGACGAAAAATTGAAATTGGTCCCTAAACTAGGATTTTCTTTCTATCATCACCACAAAAATTTGATAATTCGTGCCTCTTGACAGAGATAACAGCTTTTTAAAGTTTGCTGATGATCCATTAGCAACTTTTTGAGTACTGTTCCGACAAACACAAGACAAACATTAGTCAAACACACTAACAGAATGACCAATTATCATAAAAATTTACATCAGTGGTGCTTTTCAGCATTTATAACGATTCTTTCAAATTTCATAGAGATCCGTTATTAACTTTTTGCTTTCTGTTGCTGACAAATATGAAATCGAAGATAAAGACCAAAAAAAAAAAGAACAGACAAATCATCACAAATTTTAGTTATTTGCTCTTCGTACGTAATATTCCTAACAATCTGAGCAGATTTTACAAAAATCCGTCACTGACTTTTTGAGTTATTTTACCTAGAAAAAGGAGACAGACAAAGAGACAAACAGTTGAACGGATTTTCACTAAAAGTTAATCATCTGTCTTCCCAGCATGCGTAACAATCCCTGTGCATGTTGTTAGATCCGTCCATAACTTCTTGAGTTTTCTGGGTGACAAATAGTTAAACAGACTAGCAAAACATGACAAATACATAAATTTCTTGTCGGAGGCAATTATGAAATTAACGAGAGTTTCACAACTGACGCACACTCGCTCAGTTCAGTTGTTTTATTAATAATGACGCATACGTCAAAACCAACTTGGCTAAATGTCTAACAGATGATTATATTGCCGCACTAGTCATACAACTTTTATCCAGTAAACATGTGCACTGCGTTGTTAATTGCTACATTAATGTGACGCAGTCCGACATCGAATAACATAAACGTCCAGTCACCGTCTGAAGCGACTCTTAGGCTAAATTGAACCTTCTTTTTTCGAAAGATTAACAATTATCATAGCTACATTCGTGCTTCTTTCTATCCAGATAATACGGTAAACGGTTTATAACAGATTTTTCCCAGCTCTACTGCATAAAGAAATATCAAGTTTGTTTCACTTTCGAATGTTTTCGGGGTTGGTAGTTTATTTCAGGTGGCAAGATCCGCGATATTTGTTGTCTCATAGAATTTGGCGGCCTCCTATTTATGAGGGTCTGTGTAACACTTGGCTCGCTCTATACGTGAGCAATTTGCGTGAAGTTTAGTTTGGTATGTTTGAGATATCGTGGGAAGCAAATCTATGCCGTGTCTTTGAATATTGCAGTACCTTATGCAGACGTTGTATTCTCTGCAATAACCGATTCATGTGCCGTTTTAGAAACTGTCTTATGTGTCAGAGACTGTGACAGGTCTTTTCTCTGTTGGTCTTTTCGCCGTTGGTTATTTCGCCTTCGGTCTATTCGCCGTCGATCTTTTCGCCGTTAGGTGATTTCGCCGCGAGGGCATTTTACCGTGATGTACCATAAAAATGTCTCGATAATACATAAATTATGCCCAACCCCGCCCTACCTAATATGCTATTATTATTACTAGGAAAAGCTTAGCCTTCAGCTTCTGGCCCATATAGCAAGTCGTGCATCAAAACTTCCCAGGAAAAGAAAGGGTAATAAAAAGAAATGGTGGAATAAAATTAAAAATACAATAACTTAAAATGCAATACTGCACAACATCACCGATCTTAGTCATCTACTAAACATGAAATAATGACAAAAATATCCAACTAATGTATAATGAATAACAAATTCTAAATCTAGTTATTTACTAATAAAAAATTAAAAATCACCTACTGGAACTTAAAATGTAATTTCCTTAAAACTTCAACATCTTGGTAATTTACTAAGATATGACCGAGTTACTAAAATGACCAAGATTTTGTCAATCGGCACTCTACTTGAATATCGCTAGTGATGCCGGTGTTACCACTTCTGTTAATTCCTTTGCATGGCTTTTAGATAGATTCCTACTTAGGCTGTTGTTGCTTCATTTTGTTCTTCTTATTTGTCTTTTAGTGGGTTATAGTGAATACTTTCATCCCTAACTTTATTCCTATAGTTCCATACATGTTTTCTTTCTCTATTTTATAGCACTGATGATGGATATGTTATGTTCCGAAACGTTTGCGGTATAAGCTACATAGTAAACATGGTTTTTATACGTAGTGTGGTTCTCCTTTTTATTCTACGAATTATTTCATTTTTATCGATAACTTAAATATTGATGTTAACTTTCATGCTCAATACTCTTTGAAAATTCTGTACACAAGGTAAATTGAGTTTAAGTCATCCGGCTGGATCGGTCCCAAGTGACTGGCCGGGCAATGCGAAGCCTCTGCCGACCGACCCAATGTTGACGATAGTTTTGTCAATTACAAAAATTTTAATCAAAGCGTATTCCTTTTCAGTTTTGCTTATCATATTTTAGTTATTTTGAGTCACTCTGTTATATCTTAGCAAATGACCAAGATGTGCAATTTTTACGTGAGTTATGGTATTTTAAGTTCCAGTATGTGATTATTAACTCTTATTTTATTTTCTTCCGTAAATGACTGGATTTGGAATTTTGTTAATGATTATTTTTAATTTATTTTTTTTATTATTTCATGCGTAGTAAATGACTAGCTCGATAATTTTGGGCATCCTTACATTTTAGGTTATTGTATGGTTCAATTCGCTTTTAGGACCATCGCACATTTTCGATATTTTGAAGACATATATGAGTAGAAGGACGTATTCTAAGACGTATTTTTACGAATGACGTTTTTGCGGCAAATGCTTAGTTTTCAAGATATTTGACTTTGAAGTTTTATTAGCGCCCGACATTGCAGCAGCTCGTGGAACAATATGGCGGCGTAACGCGCTGTCGCTGTACACTGGTTTATATATATTTTTAGTAGGCTAATATATATAAGCAGAACAAGATTTTTCTTCATAACTTTATGATATTTTGATTTTTGAAGTATAATAAAGGCTAAAAGCCTAATTTTTAAGTTAGTTTTTCAAGAATGACTTACGTTGGAATGCTAGGGACGAAACGACGAAGAAAAAGAATTACGACCGGCGCCTGGCGCGACGCCGCGACAGGTGAACAGATGTGAAATGGAGATTGCAATGGATGGTGGTTGTGTGGGTTGCTCCATGGAATATTTCGACTGTATCAAGCAATTTCATTACGATGATGATTCTACTTTGAATTTTTTAGCGTTTCAAGGTGTTATTTTTTCGAGTGAGGAAAATAAAATCCTTAATTGCCCAAATTGTCAGACGAAATTGAGATACTGCGAAACTAGAAAGGTAAGGTATTCTAATGTTGAACCTTCATTCATAATTAATATTTTGAAGTCATATATAGGTAGAAGGACCAATTTTAAGACTTTTTTCGAAGACGTTTCCGTCTCAAGAGCTTACCTACTTTTCGAGATAGCTATTTGACTTTGAATTTCCCATCTTTTTTTTTTGCTATACTTTTTCCGGCAACAACGTGGCTCTTACTCGTAAAGGTTAGGAGACCAGGCCTGGTTCTGCTAATATCCTTTGAGAAATATACCAAAAGTGAAAAGCAATACGCGCCACGCCGCCATGATGGAAAAGCACCTGCCGCTAGTTCCCGCGACACGGCCGTATAATGGAGGATCGCAATGGGAACTTCAAAGTCCAATATCTCGGAAAGTATGCATTTGCGGCAAAAACGTCATTCGTGGAAAACGTCTTAAAATGGGTCCTTCTACTATATATGACTTCAAAATATTGAAAATGCGTGATGGTCCTAAAAGCGAATTTTACCTATTGTATTTTCCAGTTTATTTCACCTTTTCTTTTTATTATCCTTCCATTTCCTGGGAAGTTCTTCTGCTCAAGCTGAACTTTTCATAATAATGATACTAGCATGTAAGGTGTGTCGGGGCTGGGTGTAATTTATGTATTACCACGTCATTCATATTGCATCACGGCGAAAGGCCCTCACGGCGAAATGAACTAACGGCGAAAAGACCGACGGCGCGTTGACCCACCGTGAAAAGACATAGAACCGTCAGAGATATAGCCAGTACTGAAACGTGCTCAACGAGCAAAACTTCTTGTCATCCATTTGTTGCCTACATATTTTTTCTTGAGGCTTGCGTATAGTTTCTTGAACCATGGTTTTCAGTGTGTTTTGATAAATAATCAAATATAATAATCGCAGTGATCTGGGTCGTTCACAGTGGCTATGCAGTTACCGAGGCTCATAAGTGATAAATGTATAACCATAAGCGAAAATAATGTTGTGAGCTATGAAACGTAGTAATTGTAAAGGATATACGGAAAATGGAGTCATAGAGTCCGATCCCGCTTGTCGTCATTTGCGAGTTTCAACTAAGCAACAATATATAATTCTTATTAGCACACTAGCTTGCGTTACATTCATCTTGTTATTATCTTTGACTAAAATTTATATCCAAATTCTATAGCATCACGGTTTTCTAAGGAAATAATTCAACAACACACCAAGCACCATACACCACATACAGGAAAAACATTAAACTTATATTAGACACAGTAAGTGCTGATGAACAATCTGCGCAAATTATCTTCGATCTTTACTCCTGCCACCTTCTGGTTTCAGGTGGCTACAACTTCAAGTGTTAATATCTGGTGTCGCTCGGTATACGAATGATTTATTTTTTCAGAGAGAATGCTGAGAAAATAAGAAATGGTCAAGGAAATGTGCTCAGCACCAATAGTCATGGTAAAATATCTAATTTCAAATCACGATGAAACACTTAGTTTCATGTTAAAGTTCCACAAGAATACTCAGTATCATTTCCCCCCTCCAAAAAAAAAAAAAATGCCCCCCCTCCTGTATCCGCCAGTGAGAGTTCACACCCCGTTAATATCAACGCGTTCACTCGTTCGAATGTGTTGCAGTGCCCTAGCAGCAGCAGAAAAGTGCACTATTTTTTTAGTTCTATTTCATTCGACAATTGAAGAAATTTCCGTAACTTGCCTAGTGATACTTGCAGCGGAAACTGATTTGACGGTTCACATTTTATAACTTCTTGTGGCGCACACAAAATTGTGCTGACGCCCAACTCAAAAATGTCGTAAGAAAACTGACGCCGCGTTTATTTTCATATCCTATCTAATTGCTTGATGTGGGTTTCACTTCTATCGGTTTATCAGGCCATAGATATTTTTTTTTTAAATAGGCTGTTCCACTTAAAATCGGGCTATAAGATTATGGGATACGAATGGGTCCACCAACAGGCACAAAATATAAACAAAACTGTAGACAAACGATGCCCTAGCTAAACGCTTGGCGTTATTCATTTGAACGAGAGACGCTTCTACGTGTAGACAGTGACAGAATAGGAGATGTGTTCGTTCACCTGATTAAACGCGTCATTCGTATGAACGCGTTTGCTCATCCACTTATCCAAATGTGTTACTGTGCCCCAAAAATATCAGAAAAGTGCACTGTTTTCTCTGTTTGATTTCTCTTCAAGTTTGAAGAGATATCCGCAACTTGTCTTATGACACTTACAGAGGAAACTCACTTGACGGTTAACATTTTAATAACTTTTTTGTGGAGTAGCCTACACAAAGTTGTGCTGACAATGACGTCACAAAAGTTTCGGAGAAGTGGATGAGTGAAAGCTTTGATATGAATGACGTTTGAACTCGGCCTAAGGGGACCACAAGAGCCATTCTTAAAAGTTAGATTTAATTATACGATATCATGCAGAGCTCTCTGATCTGCATTGTTGTATACGCTTTTGTAATCTTGCCTGCGCATACCGTGGCACGTTACATTTTCAGTACAATTGGAAGTACAATGGAGTCTAAATTGTGAACTTTCTTGATTTTGTAAATTTCGTGGACAATAGGCAGCAATGGGAATAACATATTTAGATACCTACATATATATGCACAATTTCATATACTAAAAATTTTCAAAATCGTGCATTTATTATTTTTAAGACTAAGTGATCTAGAACACGGGTGCTCTAGTATAGGTACGGGGAAAACCGCTAAAACATAATTCTTAAAACATGGTTTGAATTCCACCCTTCTGCGTTAACCCTCTCGAGATGGCAATTTAGGTTTGATAGATACTTTTTTTGTTACTCAGTCACTTCATTTTGGTAAATGTACTAATTATACAATAGTTTCACAATTTCATGCGCACGGTTAATTATGGATTTGATATCTCCAAACATGGACCACACGATACCTTGCCTGTCCACTGAAATTTGCAATTGAGGCTGATTAGATTAGACTTCGATAAAACGACCTTAAACAAAAAGTAAACGGTTGTATCAGCAAGACAACACAAATTTGTAGCTGTATACCAACTGAGGACGACGGTAACTGAAGTTTGGGGCAGCAAAATGGCCTGAAATTGCCTAAGCTAACATTACAATTTACCGTTGGCCAGTGCTGACGCATGAGTGTTTCTTTCTAATAAATCCATTCTCTGCATCTCCAAGGACAGCTTACATTTTGCTTCAGGTCGGTACGTTGAACGCTCCGAACTATCAGTAAAATAGAGCAAGATTTATGTGTGTTGTCCGTATATATTCTGCACGGTAGAGAACATCTTCATATTAGGGGAATTCAAAACCTCTCTGTCATTATGATGATGGAGCATATTTTCATTTGGCATTTTTATCAACTGTAGAAACATATCTATTCCCTGTAAAAAAACATATGGGTAAAATATTAAAGGTAAAATATAAAATTGGTAGTTCAACCACAATAAAAATATACTCTATATACAATGCCAGTATAATAAATATGACGCTGCAATCATCTCAACTCTAAAGCTTTAGGAAAGATCAGGTCGTCAGAAATGATAGCCAAGAAGTTGCATTGACTCGGTGGTATTGTTCGTACTCGTCTTAGTAATTCCGTGGCGAACACCTTGCGCTCTTGTACTTTAGTAAAGTCTATCTAAGCCAAGACCGCTCGACTTGACATGTTCGAAATTACAGATTGGGACTTAGTCTCCGTCACTCTGACTTGTGCTGCAGGTGTTAGAAGCAACCCGATTATATTGAGCAGACCGAAATCCTCATCTCAAGAAGGAAAACTGAGTTCTTGAAAGTCCCTGGGTTATAAATTGAGGATCGACGCCTGATACTTGAATCAGCGGGTCAACGCCAGAGCACGTAGTCGAAGTTTAGGACAAGTTAAGCCTCGAATGCTAGGGCTTAGTTTTGCTGCTCAGACGAACGCGTCCTTTGATTGCCCCTCTGGGCGTATATTGGATGGGTCATAGGTCATGGACTTAAGTCAGTTATGTTCGCTCATTCTATGTTATGGGGAGCAGCGCCCGCAGGGGGACCTATCTATGGTAATAGGTTACCTTAGCTAGACCTTCGGAACATCATCCCTTCGGGCCCACTTTGCTTCCTTGCGCCTTCGTACTCTTTCTGATGTTACTTTCCTCTGTTCTTCCTCTTCTTCCCAAATTTGCTGTCCTATGCGCGTTGATCTTTTGTAGGAATACTCTTGTGCATGGGTTCCACACCTCTATTGACCTACTGTATATCCCTTCTTTCTCCCCCTGTGATACCGTCTTTGTTGTTTAAACGGAGGCATAAACCACTCAATATAAACTAAAAAAAAATATCGCCCAATGCACTACGATCGGCAGATAAATCAGGCACAAAGTAACTTTAAGAGACGAAACATGAAAAGGGAAGAATGGAAAAAAACACTCGTGCGGCGGGCCTCTTTTGTGGCCCCAAAGTAGTAGTCGTATACGATACATAGTTTAAGCCTTCCTAAATAAGTACTAAGTTTTTCTAGGAGAGGTAAGGAAGGGATGTATAGTATGTCGATAGACACGTAGAATCCATACACGAATGTGCTCCCACACAGGATCAACGCACAGGGATACAGAAAGTCGGGAAAGAAGTGGAAGAACATACGAAAGTAATGCCAGAAAGAGTATGAAATCTGAAGGAAGCGAAGTGGGCACGAAAGGCCTCACAATAATAATTATCTAAAGCAGAGTTCATTTTAGCAACTTTCGCTTCGCTTAAGCCTATCAGTCATTCAGTGAAACTAAAATGTTGCTAACAGTCTCGCGGGGCTTCACATTTGACTGGGCGTGTGAACGGTGCGTTGCTGCTGCGTAGAACGTCCTCCACACACCAAATTAACAGAAAATCAGAGATTCGCAACGCAAACTGGTTGTAATTACGAGTGTACTTGCATCAAATACTTACATTTTATTGATAATATTGTTTATGCGAACTTCACAAAAATGAAAAAAAAAACAGCTTTGATACCACTTATTGCGGACAGGCATCGTAACAGCAGCGTGTGACAATTTATTACGGTAGTACGAATTGCGCAGTCTGTTTATTTTTTATACGTACTGCATGCAAAACTGCAAGAACAATGTACAGTATACAGCTTTAACTAGCTAATGAATAAATAAAAGTTTTGCACTGCCAGTTAATTGCCATTAGATATCTTGCTGCGTTCATTTAGAAAACAAAAACATGGCATGTTAGGTTCACTTTATAAAATGCCCGAACTATGGGGTTTCGATCTAAGATTTGGATAAAAACAGCGAGAATATGCTTATATAAGCATTTCTTTTGCTTGTATGTATGAATTTATAGTTTGAGCATCCTGTCTTAATATGCCATTATTTTTCGTACATTGTAGCTAACAGCAGACCCATACAGGCACACTCAGGAAGCAAAGAATGCAACGCTCTTTGCTTCCTGGGCACACTGGTCATAAAATGTTTAACTAAGTTGGTAACAGTGACGCCATGGCTGTAGCGTGATGCCCGTTTAACCGTAAATTTGTAGGATATTTGGAACATGTTCGCTTCTACTTCATTATTGTGCGTTTATATGTGGAAACAACACTGTGTTATACCCAAATTATGCATCAAAAAGCAACTGATTAACACTACAACGGCCGAGTGGTCATTTTGACCGCTTTTAGACATTCAACTGTGCTGCACGCAACGTCCGTGCTACCATGGGTATAGGAATAGTCAAGTAGTGGTTACGATATTTGGTTTTACCACCGCACCCACGTCATACGACGTGATCTAAGCAGTGAGACTCCGTTTATTGCGTCGCATCAGTATATGGATGTTTTATCTCGAGATTCCTGCCGGAAAGTCACAGTTGGACGAGTGCGCTACTACTGTCGGGAAAAAAGGCGCAGAAAATAGAAGAAGAAACTTGAATGTACGGCCTCTATCATGGCCTTCCACGTGAAAGAGAGAGAAAGAGTAGAGGTGTCCGGCATAGCATAGGTCGGCTATCTCGCTCGACAGCCAGAAAGAGAAATATAGAGAACCTAACTTTGCAAAACTAACCTCCTCACCAGGAACTGCTGCCAGCTGCAACATCCCCTGCGGAGAAGGCACTTGGGATCCTTGGGTTCGCTAGGCCCAATTATATTGTAGCAGGGAATGGGTTCTCCAGAATATACCCCTGAGGGCTATTCAAGTAGCAAAAAAGATAAATACATTCCCCAGCATAATGAATCTTCATCAGACAGTGGAGAGGAAATTTCGCAAAATGAACGTCCTATATAACAAAAAAAAAAAAAAGACAACGTTGTGGTAACCTCATGGCTTGCAGATATACTCGTCTTGCTTCTCGCATTGTATTATGATAAAATATTATCTTTTTATATATTTTTCATATAATTATTGGCGTTCATGTACAAAAAATTAGCATACTGATTACTGATATACTTGCCTAAACATGATTACTTTGCTTTTCATTTATTTTTCATATATGTATTGGCATTCATGTAGATACTGCAAATTAATAAATCTATTACTAATGTATGTATGTAAATATCCTTCTGTTTTTACACAGGGTCAAGTGAACGAGATGATTATATGATTATTAGGAAGATGAACATAAAATAGATTATCACTAAACTTTTTGTTCGAAAATTATATTGAAAACTAGAAGGTCTTGTGGGAAAGAATATTGAGTGATTATATTTTTACCTATTATTTTTTGCTTCTACATTTAGTTTTGATTTCATTTATAAACTGTTTTCTTAACCTAAAATGATGAAATCTTTAATATTAACGCAATAAAAATGGCAGCAATGAAGTATTTTGAGGGATTGACATTAATTTGTATATGCGGTCATTTTGATCGCTCGGCCGTTCTAGGGGGGGTGAGAGTCAGTGGACGTTCTGGTGTTAAAGATTTCATAAAATGAAGCCCAAGCGAGGATTGCGTCGACTCCTCGAAAATACAACCTGCCGTCGCACACAGCAGCTCAGTCAGTCGTCAGGGTAGTGGCGTCGTTCGTTGGCCGACGGGCTGTGACGGCAACGAAAGTTTCTCATGTGAACTCGGCTATAGACGGTGTTGTCTTCACTTCGGTAACTTACCACGATCTCTGTATGGAATGACCGCGACAAATATCAAACTTTAGAATTGGTCAACAAAAGCCGCTAGATAATGTAAAGTGCCAGGGCTTCAAGTGCGAGAGAAACTAATCAGATGCACAAGATTTCAATAGATAAGCGTTCAAGGTGAGCGTTTGATGATAATCCTCGTAGCAATTTTTTTTTGCAGACCTGCTGCATAGACGCATGCCCCAATGGGAGCACTTCGCTCTCTCCATCTAGTGGCCGATCTGAGCGGTAGTATTTCCAACGTATTCACTAATTCACTATTCCACGTGTGATGGAGAAACAGCAGAAAAGTTCACTGTTTTCTGAGTGTTGTATCAGTCCAAATCCGAAGAGACATCCGTAACTCTCCTAGTGACCCTTGCCGAAGAAATTGACTTGATGGTTAACACTTTAATAACTTTTTCTGGGAACGCAATGTTGTGTTGACAACAATGCTACAAAGCCTTCGGACGAGTTGAGTGAACGCCTTCCAAAACTACCATGTAGACAGGCCTTTATGAGATGCATCAGAAGTTGCAGCCCGATGCCAGTCTGATTAAATGAATATCCCTATGTTACTTCAAATAAGTCTCTTAAAAAAAAAACTGCAATGGATATATCGCCGGAAAGATGCTGCGAAAGCTACTCTGTACAAATTCACCATTCACATGACCAAGGAGGTTTAATAGAATATCAATCACAAATCTGCTTGTGCATGCCCCGGCTACTGTCTGATTTCAAATATATTTTATTATTGCTTCTTTCTTTTCTTTTTTTTCTTGAGTAGAATTTTTCGAATCTTCATCAACCGGTTAATGGAAATGATTTATTTCACGGCCAGTATGTAACTAAAAGTTGTAATTTTTTTTATCCTCGAATCACTCTTTCTAACGCTACAGACAGAAGCCGAACTGAGATGGGGAGATGCTACCATGTTTCACATTATTGACTGATTCACCCAGGAAGCAAAGAATGCAACGGGAGGACTCAATAGGACTGAAATAAAACATAGCTGTGACCGCACGTAGCAAATTTACATCACATCGGCGAGTCGAAGTGTTTTAGGTCTGGGACCTCAGACCTTCGTATATGGTTTTCTTGAACATATCACCGTATTTTTTCGATTTATTTCATTCAG
>LQNS02278081.1:539933-550087 GCA_001587735.2 Parhyale hawaiensis
AAACGCGCCCTAGTTGGCGCACGAGCCTGTGGTTAAACACAGGAATAGTTCGGCGCGATATAGGCAGTGTGCCACTGAAGCGCTAGTAAAAACTTCTACTACTACTACTACTACTATTACTAACACTAATAATTCGCATAAGTAAATTATACCACAATAACTGTAAATGAATTGTGAAACAGAATAGTTTACTAAGTTAAGAAACCTTACGTTTTTCACTAGAATACTATCATGTAGATATTATGTTTTTGAAAAGCTAAACAATTGGGTCTAGCAAAGCACGCACTCCCTACTGATTTCATCCATGGGTAATATTTAACATTTGTTTTTGTAGACACACTGGGCAAAGTAAGACAGTAGGTTAATAAGCAGAAAGAACTCGTTCAAAGCGCTGTCGAGTCTTCTGAACACTTTTCTTTTTCTGTTTTCCGTATGCAGTACAAAGGTTGCGAACGTTTTATTGCGTCCTTCACAATAAAATTGCGTGTCCACAAAGACGTTGTAAAATGTTAGCCTTGAAATGTGTTTGCGAAGCTAGTGTCTATAGTAAATTATCTGATATCTCTTGAGATTTGCAGTGACATTAATATAAAAACGCTGTGAACTTTGCTAATGTTTACAATGAAGCAAGAAAACATCAGGTCGCACTTTACTGAGTGCAGAAAACAAAAGATTAAAATGTAAACCTAAACCTAACTCGTATGAAAATATCTAGTAAGTTGCAACGTAAGAAAAATATCGATGTTTTGATATGCCAAGCAATAATTGCATTAATCGGTGACAACGCAGCAGTGTGAACGCATTTCTGAGATGAAGAGACCATATACAAATTGAACAATAAATAATTATAAACAGAAAATTGCAGGGGAGGCTTGTGAAAACTTTTACGGTACCAGAGGCAAGATATCTGAGCCGATATGGGGCCCTGATTTAATTTCTTCTTTGAAGTGAAACATTACTTGCACTTAATATTCAGTTCGTAGTACTCTTCACAAAACATATTTAGACATACAACTGTGTTATTTTTTTTAACTTGATTCATTAAATTTCCCTGTCCACTGGCCAGCTACTTGAGCAGCACCCACGCACAAAACACGGTAAAACGGTTGTCGTCAAGTACAGAAAGTTTGAGCAATAACTGTTCTGATGGCTCCTCTCGCGACAAGAATATAACACTGCTTATATTTTTGGTAAGGATTAAGAACCAAACGTGCGAAGGCCTAAGGTCCGACCCCTCAAATGCTTGGACTTCTCGTTGTGACGTCATTTGGCCACATGCGGTCACGCTAATTTTTATTTTAGTCCCATTGAGCTTTTTCGTTTCACTCTTTGCATGTTGTCACTAACGACTTGCGGTCCGTAGTTACACTAGTGACTTGCGGTCCTCTGAAGCCCATAAGTCGTTCCCTGAAAATGTAGACAGACTACAGTTGGGCTTCACATTAACTGTGCGTGTGAACGGTGCATTGCCACAAGTTGATACACTCTCTACACATCATTTACAAAATAACCGTGGATTGGCAACATGGTTTGGTTGCAATTACGAGTGTACTTATATCAACTATCCCCCTTTTTTATTACAAATTTTTGACATCGAGCTTCAGCATAAAAAGTTGTTTAGATGCAAACACAACCTGGCCGATCAGTCGCGTAAGCACAGTACGGTGTGGGATAATTTTTTACGCCAGTACGAGAGGTTCTTCCTATTATTGGGTCTATTTACCTTCCACATGTACTCAAATATCAAATAAAAGACCAAAATCAAAATGCTCAGATTTGAATCATTAATAAATCTCCCACCACCAAGAAAGTGTGTTCCGATAATTATCTTGCTGCTATCGTTTACAAAACAAAAAAGTTCTGGTCTGGCTTGGTTTACGAATAGCTTCAATCAATTTTGGTTCTGATATCAAATTTGGATAGGAAACAATGACAACTTGCATTTTAAGCACTTATTTTGCGTGTACAACTATAATTTGGCATAAGTATCTAAATTTCCATGTTTTTTGTCCGTTGTAGTTTGTAACAGACTCCTACAATTCAGCACCGTTTGTAAAATGTTTACCTAAGTTAAGAGCTGTGGCCTCGTGGCAGTGCGTCATTTGTCTTGTTCTGTGGATTTATAAGATTTTTAGAACGTTTTCGTTGCTCTTTTGTTATTCTAGACAGAGAAAGTGTTAATACATGCTCGTATAGCACTGTTGCATACCCAGGTAATGTTTCAAAAGCGGTTAATTCTGGCGTATCATAAAACGAATCTCGCCGACGTTCGTTTCGACATTCAAAAATACGACATGGTAGGTACATTCTGCCGTCTCACCCCTTACCTCCGTCAGTCTTCAGAGTAGCAGCGTCATTTGTTGGACTCCAGGCTGTTACGGCAACGAAAGTTGCTAGTGTGAAATAGAACTGTACGCGTGTGTGTGATTACCAAACGATTTGTCAAGATGTTAACCGTGAAGATAGTTGGCAGTAAGCGCTTTGGGGCAGAGTGCAAGAAACGGCCTATAGCTGCATTCACAGGGATTTCTTATACGTGACTTCCTGTAAGTTTAATAGGTTATTGTCAGGGTTAGAAACTAGAACTTACTTGGTTTACTGTGAGTCAGCACCAAAAATTCTCTACATCCGTGGTCGTAGAACGTCGAGCACGCGGTACAACTGCAGGTCCAGAAGCTGATGTTGGATTTTTGCTGTGGTTTGTGACATGGCACTGACGGATTTCGCTCGCACTGGTTGCTGTGTGGAAGGGGCTTAAGATACGCCCGTCATGCTGTGAGCTTCTGCAAAATTTTGTGCTTCTTACTGACTGATAATTGGCTTACACATTCAAAAGGTGTGGAATTCAGTTACTGACGTCAAGTCTCGGGTTCTGAAGAGTAACATCGTCGTACCCAATCCTGCCAGCAGGTATTTACTGTGAAAATGCATACAACATAAACTGTGTCGCCAGAAGTTACAGGCAAAAAAGTTCGCTAGTTGATCAGGAAAGCGCTACGAACGTTTGCTTTCTTTCATATAGGAATGCGCATTTTTAACGTAATATCAAGTTTGGCGTATTTCTTCTGCGTTGTGTACACTGTCATATTGTATGTTTGTATGACATTAATATGTCTGCAGTGGATCCATATATGATGAAGCACAAGCGGTATTGAACATACAACTGAAAAGTTGGCTACTTTTCTCCGTCCACCTGACAACTACGCCACTTTTGGTCTTCATTCTCTAACTGCTGTGATTTATAGTGGTGAATGCCGCGTCTCTAGAAAGTTCCATAAAATCGCTTGCAGCGAAATAGAGAATTTTGTCGCAGTTCGATCACGCCATGCAGTCCCGAGACCTGCTGGGGAGCTTGTTGCTGCAGGATGTCCTCGCTTTGTATGAGCTCTGCACGGCGTGCTGCTCCGCTGCTGTAATCGCTTCTCTCGCTCTGCAATACGGTAAGTTCATAATTAAGTCTATCGTTTATTCTCGTTACGACAGAGGAAGCTTGTGTCTGCTAAATGCAAAAAAATAACTGTAACAGCAACTTGAATTTTATTTACCTTTTTTAATCGGTAAATCTATTCAGGCTCCTGTTTATACTTCTATCTCTAATGGTAAATATAAACTTGTCGTTTTAAAAATTTCTCTGATCGTAAAGTGGAAGCAGTGCAGAGTTCTATACTAGGATACTGCATGTGTAATTCTTTCATCAACCACAGGATTGGGCACTGATGCATACAGTAGTACGTGCTGTGCTGTCTTGTCAGAGGTGATCCTCTACTTAATGAAAAATCTGAACATCATTACCATAGGATGGAACGGTGCCGCGGCTCTTCTTTAAGCAGCTACGGACCTCCACTGCCATGAGGTATCAGCAATTGGCACGGCAAAGTCAATATAAGCAAAGCCCCCAGATTTGAATTATCCAAAATTCAAAGAGGAGAGTTGCTTTAGCAACTTTCCTTTCAGTTTCACACATTACCTAAAATCGACGTGCTTTGTGCAGAAGGATTTTCCGCTTCTCAGTCATATACTAGAGCTGCTGCTAACAGCTGCAGCTCGGTCCAAAGTGGCGAAGCCGAAGCTCCCGCGCGTGTAATGTTACAATCAATTCAAGCCTCGTGAACTTAAGTTTGCATCGCTTTACTTCGCCATGCAAGTCGATGACACCTTCATTGAAACTCATGCGTGATCTTGTTATTTACAACTTATAATGTTCCATCACGTTAAAGCAATGCTACCATTTCATATCATGCGTAAAATATATTTATTTTATATTATACTGTAGGATTTAAATCTTTCGAAAGAAAACAGATTATTTCCATAAATGCGGTTTTTTATTCTTGTACTCAACATGATTACGAGTTTGCCAGTTTTGACCAGCAAGCGGATGTCAGAAAACCGGCAAACTCGCGCACTTGAACAGAATTTAGCGAATGGAGCAGGCTACATTGGTGGCCGTGATTATTCAGTTAACTATTTAAAATACTGTGAACAAACTGTAAGTACGGTGGTTATAAAAATTCATTCGTAAACTTAATGTCTTATTCTCGTAGCCACGGTAAAAAAAAAACTTTTTTTTCTTGAGGTATTGCATCACAGACTGCTGATATTGAGCATTATATTTATAGTGAAATGAATGTGCATCAACAGATTTATTGTGGTAATTTTGTCCAACTTGAAACAATAACAACGACAGGCTTCTCAACACAGATCTTGACTCTTTTTTTTGCCACTGTGGCCGTTCCTTGATGCGAACAAGCCATCGTTCAAATTGTTACATGCAATATTCCTCGCGTTCTCTGGTTGTCTTAGCTATTGACACTCGTGTGATCTCATCTTGAGTAATATAACACCTAAGTGTTGCGCTGATATTTGGCGAGCTGATCTCATAACCCTGTTGCAACTCCAGTTAATCTTGATGGATAAAAAAAGTTAGTTTACGGTGAGCGTATCAATAAAGAACGGCATGCAAGCAAGAACCGATCGTAACCATCTGGGGATAAATTCCTATAATGAATTGAAGATAATCATAGCCAATTACACGAAGTCTAATTTTGGATATGCGTCGACATACGGATCGAGATTATCTTGCGCGCGGCTATTTTCTTTCTTTATAACTTTTTTTCTATCGTATTCCTGAAAAGTTTTCCGGGCTGTCGAGAATAATATACGAGTACGGTATACATACAGTAACGAGAGTAAGTTAGGGACAGTAAAACACTGAATTATTAAACCTTAATTATAAATAAAACACCAAGCCAAAAGGCTTGAAAATTAACATAATTCTACATAGAAACCTATATTGTATATATCATAATAAAATTTCAGGGCATTGTAAAATATGTTATCAAATAAACAGAAATAAAATAAAAATACTGCATTTCTCTTCGCTGCAGATGTTAAGAGATACCATCAGGAAATATTGAAATGTAAATAAAATTCACTCAAAGAATAAGTCAGCGTTTGTTGTTGTTGGGGATGTTAATGCGCACCTTAGGGACTGGCTGGAGTCTGTGTCGCCGACTGATGACCATGGAGAGGCTGCGTTGGACTTTTGCACCTTATACTGTATAGTGTGCAGCTTGTCCTTGGGTCTACGCATATTGTTAGAAACTGTCTCGATCTCGTCATGACTGATGTGAGTTAAGCTAGAAGCGCGGCCTAAGGTCAAACTAAGGTAAGTGAAAACAATAAACGTGAAATTTCCTTGGGTCCGGCAAGATAATTTTAATGTACATAAGATTAGCATAGTTTCCTTTTGTGTAACATTTACGATAACTTCAACTATACTACAACTATATACATCTGATCGTAATTTTACTGATTAGTCTGAAATTTCCACTGAACAATTTATTCTAAGAACTTACGATGCCTCTATGTATTTACATGGTGGACTGCTTCTATAAAATAAATAAATTTTTTATTTTAGTTGAAAATACAAGATTTATTTCAGCATATCAGAAAATTTTAGAACTTGTGCAAGGTTAATCAAGCAATTTTCAAGGTAATTCAGACTAATTTTGAGTTTTGCTGTTTCAAAATAGCTGTAGAGCTTATTAACGCTTTATTACTGGATTACCGATATCGCTTTCACCGATACCACTGGTAATTGCTTTGATAAATTACAGCTTTACCGATACCGGAACTTTAGAAATCAGTTACCGCTTTACCGATACCGCTTCAATGGAAAAAAATTATCGCTACCCCTCTGGAAGTATGTGTCTCGATTTATTTTAATGTTCAAGCCTTTTGGTTCAGCATTTCATTTGTAACAATAGCTTTATATTTAAGCGTTTTACTATTCGCTAACTAATGCTCGCTAGTGTATACATGGGATACATATTGAGAAAATTATCATTAATTTTGGGCATTATCAAAGCATTTGTATGTGTACATGATAATTGAAAATATTTACAGGATTATTAACTTACAAACCGTTGTACTAACATGTAACATGAGAACAGGGCAGGGATGTGAGACCACTACTTGAAGAAATTGCACTTATATGACTAGTAGTATCGATTGGACAGTTATATCATCGCCTGGGTGCTCCTATTGTAACACGTACGTAGAGAAACTTCAGATCTCTACAGGAGCAAACTTTGTGGTCGGCGCCCGTAACACCAATTGTATTCTTGCAGTATCATAGGCTGTAAACCGTGTGCTCATATTTCTTTAATGAAGTATACGTAGAAACTTACAATAATAACATGAAGAAATTTTACAATGCCATATAAAATACTAGCCTGTCTCGTGGCGTAAGACCAGCACCCGAGATGGTGGGGGAGGAGGAACAGCTGAAAAGTTTGTGCGTAAAGAGGTACCGGTAGGCTACAAACAAGTATATATGGACACATAGGTACAGGACGATAATATTATCACCCCTCTCTCTCTTCGTTCGCTCGCGGCTGATAAAATTTGGGGGATGTGTACTCCTGTAGTCTAGGTACGCTCAAACGTCAGACCATATCATGAAAATTTGAAAGTGGCTACCCATTAGACCAATTTCACTGGTGAGATCAAACACTGTACGACTTACCTCATTCTGTCATTTGGGGCAGACAAATGCGTGATGTAGCTATAGCGCTGATGGTCGACACCGTTACGAAAGCCCAGCATGATAAAAGGCTAAAGCTTTAGGTGGCTTTGGCTTCCGGTGCCTTTTCCGACCTGAGTACCTGTCACGAACAGATGCTGTGGCGTGATTGATGTGCTCCCAGCTTTGAGGAAAAATACTTCTTGCATGTCCACCAATCTGACTTTTCCTGGGCAGCAATGCTCGGCCGAAAGGCTCCGTACGTACTGCCCTAGCCACCTAATAATTGTGTTGCGTCCTCCCCGCTGCAAACTTACATGCAATGCCATTTTTTTTCATTTCCACGTCTTGATCTAACATTTTCGAGACAGGTTCTGTCATTCAGTAGCACCGTTTGCTCTTTAAGTTTACCAGCACCACAGTTTACTTTGCTGCATGTATGGTTGTTTTGTCTTGCTCAGAGTACTGGCAAGGCGTCGGTGAGGTGAATAAGATACAGAAAGACTCAGTATCTCAAGTTTCCATTGCCCGCAGTTTCAGCTGCTCTATTACCTCCGTCAAGGAGGTTATGATTTCGTCGGGTTTGTCTGTGTATTTGTCTGTCATTCTGTCGCCTGTTTGTCTGTCACCAAGATAACTCATAAGGTTAAGGATGGATTTTTATGAAATTTACATGAGTTGTTAAGTACCTATAGCACAAACAGTAAATGGCCAAGTTTTTGTTATGACCTGTTGGTTCGTTCATATCTATATCGCTGTATTTGATTTTATGCTTGTAAGCGCAAAAACTCAAAAAGATTTGAATGGACATTAATGAAACCTACAGGAGTTGTTAGTAATGTGAAAAGAAATAAATAATTAAATTTTGGTGCAGATCGGTTTATTCGTTTGTATGTTTAACTTTTATTTGTCACAATGTTTGATAAGCTATAGCTCATAAAGTTTTGAATTGATCTGTATGACATTTACAGGAGTTGTTAGTAATGTTAAAAGACATAAATGGTTAAATTTTGGTGCAGATCGGCTGATTCGTGTCTATGTTTGAGTTGTGTTTGTCATAATTTTTGTTACGCAATAACTCAAAAAGTTTTGAATGGATCTTTATGAAATTTACATTAGCTGTTAGTAATGTTAAGAGACATGGATAATTAAATTTTGGTGCAGATCGGTTGGTTCGCTTGTATGTTTGACTTATGTTTGTCATAATATTTGTTAGCAGCATAACTCAAAAAGTTACGAACGGATCTACAAAAAAATTGCAAAAACTGTTCATACTATCAAAAGTCACGAATGATTAGATATTGAAGTTGATAAAAAATATTCATGGTTTCAAAGCCAATATGAATTTTTCGTTACAGTTGCCTTACTGGGCGAAGGTATGCGCTCTCAGAGCGCTCTAGTTCGTTTTGCACTCCTTCCTGGGCACCTTTACTTTGCTGTTCATAGTTTTGATATAAAATTCATCAAGTGAGCCCTGGATCTGCACTGATGCAGTGTGGAGATTCAATTCATCAAGTTTACTTTCATCGCAGTGTTGTTTTACCCCATTGATTAAACACCTAAACACCATTAATATGGAGTAACTTTTGTGACGACTCTTTTACCCACACCACCTTGTCTGTGAGGAAAACTTATACCCTCTCTGATTTCGCACTTGCGTAGCTCGGGATGGCAAGCTATGTGATAGCCCATAAACTCCAATGTACGGGCGACTGCCACGCGCTTAAAATAAATATCGATGCCGAATTTCAATAGCTAATGCGCAAAACTAAAGTGAAATGTAAAGGCAAGCCTCAAAATTGTATTTCCAGAAGTGAAATCCTAAGAATTCAAGAAAAAAAAAAAAAAACGCGTACCATTCAAGGAGTGCAGCCGCTTTGCACAGCAAGTGTTGCGTTGTGTAAATTAACCTTCGCTCAGTGTCGTCTTCATTTGCTTCAGAGAGAACTGATTCAGCGCACAAAAATTAAGTGCATTACCCACTGGCACAGTTTATCAAGGTTGCTATAGGCACGGCAAGCCTTCAGAGGTAGATACAGTACCTTCATGATGAAGAGCCAAACCATATACATTTTGCGTAGAACCGGCACATGAGCATGCTTCTCCCCCACCGGCGCAATTTTCCGTGCATGCAAAGTTAGCAGGACTCCACGCTGAATTTCATTATTATTAGTTATGTTACTTGCAGCCTCCCACTCCATTGCAACTGCGCTGGTCGGCAAAGGTTTGCAATTTGCTGCCGGCATTGGCATTGGACGTATTGGCCTGCAGGCGTTTAAGCCAGCTGTTAATGGTTTTTTGCTGGATTTCCTTTAGCAGCGTTTTGGGCTTTCCGGTGTTGCAAGATGCTTCATTTGTGTTGTATTACCTGTCCGTGGGAGCTCCAGCTTGAAGGTTTAACAATAATCATGTAGCAGAGGAAAACGAACGATCTAAAGCTTGGGAAAAGAAAGAGAGAGAAAAAAAAACTGGGAGAACATGGGCAAGGGACCGTGCATTAGGACAGCATGTCTAGCGGAAAAGAAGAGGGAAAATGCAACAAATTTAGGTCGTTCAAGAGAATGAAACATAGGGAGAAGCGTGGCCACGGTAATAAGATGTTCTGAAGTCCTGAAAGTCTAACTAACTAACTAATATGCTAATTTGTAACAAATAGCTAGATTGATATTTTTTCATCCCTTTTCCTTACTCTATTCATTTTTCTTTTTTTTTTTCGCAATGTATGATGCAGTAATGCTCAGTTGAGGGACGTGCTGGGTGCGGCGGGCTGTGAGGCATGAGGTTGCGTTAGTTAGGTTCACCCATCTTGGGTTGCTCGAAGCTGCGGCGTTGACGAAACCCTGTACTGTGGGGAATACCTAGGCCTTAGCTAGGCCCTGAGGATGCCTTCCTTTGTGCCCGCTTTACTCTCTTCCGTTCGTTGCTCATACTGATGTTGAGGTTTTCTTCTGTGCGGTCTCAAGTGCCTTTACCCCAGGGGATGCTGCAGTTCCTGCTGACAAAGTTAGTTTCGTAAATTTAGGTAGGTTCTCTATTTTTCCTTTCCGTTCCTCGAGGTGGGCTGTCGATCGAAATGGCCGGCCTGGCCAGTGGGACTTCTCTACTCTCTCTCGTGTGGAAGGCCTCGAAT
>LQNS02278081.1:561950-573476 GCA_001587735.2 Parhyale hawaiensis
ACAAAATGGGCGTCAGCGTAATAGGTCGGTAGTTGGCGACATGGGGCGACACTGGACCCTTGGGAATGGGAGTAATATTCCCAGTACGCCAACAATGGGGAAAATTCCCTAGCCGTATCAAACGCCGGAACATCACTCCAAGCTTAGGGGCGAGAGCATCATATACTTTCATATACCATGCACTATTCGAGCAACAATGGAGATGGGTATCACGTGGGGTCCATGTGGGAAGAACATTGGAGTCCCATGTGGGAAACCCAATATTTGCCCATGCATATCCCAGCTGGGCCCCATGTAGTGCAACCCACATGGGCATGAGGAGGGATGTTACCAACGGAGCCCATGGGGAAAGCGTATATGTGTCCCAGCTGAGATGTGGTTGGGCAAGTATTGGGTTTCCCATATGGGATCCATTCAAAAACGGGTTTTAAAAAAGGAGCTTGGATCCATTTAGGCTCCCCAGATGGGTCCCAGTTACTTTTTAAAAAAGTTTTTGGATGGGTACCTCGTGGGAGACCCAGACTTTGCCCATGCATATCACAGAAGTTTCCCATGAATTGCCCACTAAATCCTATGCCTAGCCTGGGATGGAACCTTTCACCTACAGATACCACTTACCTTACACTGACGCCTTAGCCCACTTAGCCACGGAGACCTATTTGCTTGACAGGTCAGATTACTGCTAAAGCTCGGTAAACATTTTTGCGGTGTATGTTATAAACTACGTTGTAACTTAAAGACAACGTTTATTTTCATGTTTTGATGACAAATTGTATCTTAATACAAAATCCAAAACACTAGCCAATGTGGGATATAGCTGGGCAGCTCATCCGTTACCCACGTGGGAAACACCATAATTATCTTACCCCTATTGGGAAATCCCTTATGGATGGGACTTGGGAAGACCCACTAAATTGCTAATATAGGATACAGCTGAAAAGTCCATTCGTTATCCATGCGGGAATCACCACATGTCACCACAGTGGGAAAACCCATAGGGACCCACATGGGCCTGATGTGAGAATACCCACTTTATTGCTAATGTGGGATTTTGCTGGAAAGCCCATCCGTTACCCATGTGGGAAATACCATATGTTGCCCATCTTGGGAAATTCCATATGGGTGTGATGTGGGAAGACCCGCTAAATTGCTAATATGGGATGTCGCAAGGAAGCCATTTGGTACCCATGTGGGAATTACTATACTTTGCCCACACTGGGAAAACCCATTCGTGTCTACATGGGTCCGATTTGGGAAGACCCATGATATTATTCATGAGGGATAACGTTGGGATGCCCACGTGGTACCCAGTTGGGAAATACCATACGATGCCCTTAAGGGAAGCCCCACTGGTGCCCACCTGGGTATGAGGTATGTATACCCACCAGCGCTAGTGTGAGGGATACAGCTGGGAAGCCCACTTTCTACCCATGTGGAAAACACCACTCATTTCCCACGATGGGAAAGATCGCATGGGTCCCAGATGGTAAAGACTCGGTAGAGCCCAGTTTGGGTTTTACCAGTTAGAGCCCAGACTATAACCATTAGTGCCCAGCAGTTGCCCATATCCCACCTGATGCCCATGTGGGGCCCACGAGCCATTGTTGCTCGGGATACTTTTAAACTTTAAAGGCAAAAAGTGATTAGCCTAAATACTTATAGATATCATAGTTATGCGAGTTTTATTACTTTCCCAAATTCGCTATAGAAGGCGCTCCTAGATACACACCTAACCACCTTTCCAAGTTTCGGACCGTGCTCTTTAGGTACTCAATTCAAAGGAGATTCAAGCGCTTTACGATCACATACTGTATGTTTGGCAAATTCTAGAGGAAATAGTTGTCAATGTCAACGGGCGATCTAGGCCAGACACCCAGACCGTATTGGTGCACTTGTGAATTACGAATTCCGATCAAAAGCGGTGATGATGCAATAGCCACGAAGTATTCTAATAGCTAGTTTCGTTGTCTGGGAGGAGAGGTTATGAACAAAATGCCCCGTCACATTGGAAACGTCACTGGTACAGAGACTGCGAAATTTAAAATCTTAGTGGTCACATACTTACTGAAAGTGCCAGATAAACCTGCTGTAAACAGCTACGTGAATTGTGGGGATAACTGGCTGTAAGTCATCCTGCTGGTCACGGACTGCAGCATCACCTTTGCACAAGATGAGTGGCGTTCATAACGCTACCTAGACCTCGTCCGAAGAATCATCAAGGTAATTAAGGTAAAGTGCGAAAGACAACACTCAGAATTTCTTTTAAAAGTTTTCAAATTCTTGTGCTTTCTAATCGCACAAAGAGCTGCGCCATTTGGAAGATAGTCTGACGAGTGCGATAATTTTACAAACATTTCCTGAGAGATTGTTGACCCTGTAAGGGCCAACGAACTTCGTCCGCGTCTTACATACTGTTATTCCCACACAGTGGCGTAGCCAGGAAATTTTCATGGGGGGCGCTGTGGGGCGAACCATATTCATGGGGGGGGGGGGGCGTGGCCAGATATCAAGAGAAGTAGCGTCGAACAGTATTCCCTTTTCTGAAGTAAGCTGCTAATGCCCAAATCGAATCTATAAGATAGCAAAATTGGAATCCTCCTCAACAGTCAACATAGCTGGGCTACAAGTTTATTTTTTTTATCTCAAGATCTCGGCCAAATGCCGGAAATTTCAACGAATTTCCTATGTCAACCATTCCCATGGTTCATCTTACTTTTTGTTGATCCCACTGTCGAGAGTTCGAAATTATATAGGGCCTGCCCTGACGGGTAAATGGTGAACAATAATTTCTCCTTCCGGTGAAATAATTGTTAAATTAGATAGCTTGCAGTCGTCGAACCAACAGACCCATTCCAAAAGAACAGGAAGAACTGACGCTCCTGCCCTCTGTAAGCTATTTCAGTTATGTCAGATAATGCTGATATCTCTGATTAAAGAGAAGAAGAAATTATTTGAGAAAAAACTACGCCACGCCCAGGAGGTGACTGTGCAAAGAGGATTTGTTGCAGCAAATTATCGGGGACTCAGAGACGTTCGGTTTGATGAGGCATAATGGTTTAAGGTGGCCTCTGAAGCTTTGGCCGATAAGAGTTTGTCACTCCTGGAAGAAATATTTGTAGCTGAATATTTATCAAGACTGTTGGTTGTCTGCCCCGACAACTTCGGAAGGTAGGTAGTCTATTCCAAATGCTCTCTATGAAGTATAAGAAAACTGCTTATTCAGAGTAGTTCTTTGAAAATTTACATTGGAGCTTTAGCCGTTGTTTTAGAGGTGATGACCCACTCCTTTGTCATAAATAGTGGCCTGTCGCTATTTTGAGTCGGCCACATCACCCTACCGCCACATACACTGCAGCTTTCCCAGGGCTCCGTGATATCCCCCTTGCTCTTCAATTATTTCGTCCACCTCCCCCACGGCCGGCGCTGCCCCTGTCACCTCGTAAGCCGAGGTCTTCGTTGATGCGGAGCAGTCCACTAAGGTGGTACCAACGACCTCTGAGCTCTCGGCCAATAATAATAATATGCTTTATTAGGTACACATAGGGAATGGTACACGGGAGAATGTAGCCGACATCGCTGAATGGGCCCGAGTACACCGTTTTCACTACGGATACCCATGAGGTAAACAAAGACCTATTGGCCACCCTAGGTGATTTCTCTCTTTCCATAGAACATACCTCATAATTTCAGGTATATATTACTCGTGACAACTGTTCTATAAGCACGCTGAGGAAATTCATAATCGTGTGTCCTCCAGATTAAGATCCTGAAATCCCTGGCTGGCAGTAGTTGGGGCCAACAGAAAGACTCGTTGAATTTGACGTATATGCCCCCATTAGGTCCGTCATCACCTACGCCGCCCGGTGTTGGTATCCCAAAGTCTCAGTGTCATCCATAAATAAACCTGCAAGTCGTTCAAATGCAGCGCTAGGAGTGACAGCAGGTGCACACCGTATGGCGTCTCAAATGCTTTCATTCGGAGACTTCCAAAGTCTTCTTTGCAAGTAGTAGTTTCTGTAAGCTCTTGTTCCATGTTATTCGTTGCATGACACGGTCACCGCTGACAGCGAACGTCGAAACAGGAAACAGACCTTAGCGTCAGAGTACCGACCATCGGCGTTGCACTTGTTGGTTGGGGCGTCGTCCCGGCCGCCACTCTGTCGGCGGTCTTGGCTTCAGTCCCGCAGGGATTTAGTAGTTGTAGTAGTAGAAGTTTTACTAGCGCATCAGCGATACAATGTCTATATCGCGCCGAACTATTCCTGTGGTTTAAAACAGGCTCATGCGCCACTAGGGCACGTTTCAAATTAATAATGATTTTTGTCTCGGCTTTTCTGCCGGCAGGTCTCAGGGTGGTATGTGCGCTACTGACAAGAAAAAGGCGCAAGTTGTGCATTTCCAACCCCCGTGCACGGCTGAACGTTTTCTGTCAGCTACGTCGCACAGGGGAACCTTGATTACCTTACCTTGATGATACTTCGAGCGAGGTCCAGGTAGCGTTATGCACGCCACCCATCTTGCACTGAGGTGATGCTGCAGTCCGTGACCAGCGGGATGGCTAACAGCGAGTTATCCCCACAGTTCACGTCGCCGCTTACTACAGATTTATCTGGCACTTTCAGTAACTATGCGCCCAGTAAGTTTTCAAACTTGGCAGTCTCTGTACCGGTGACATTTCGAATGTGACGAGGCATTCTGTTGAATAATCTCGCCCCTCGGACCACAAAACTAATAAAATACTTTGTGGCTATTGCATCACCGCCAGTTTTGATCGCAATTCGCAATTCACAAGTGCGACCAATACGGTGTGAGTGTCTGGTCTGGATTTGCCCATTGACGTTGACAATAATTCCTTACAGAATTTTGCAAACATAGATGATCGTAAAGCACTTGAATTTCCTTTGAATGGAGTACATGTGAAGTTGAGCAAGTCTTTCGTGATAGTTTAAATCTTGCATGCCCCGAATTTTGGCAGTAAACGAATGCTGGATAGCCTCGAGGCGCTCTAAGTGTTTCCGATTGCTTGCCATCCAAAGAGGTGAA
The DNA here is from genome assembly GCA_001587735.2 of Parhyale hawaiensis. Classification (NCBI taxonomy): domain Eukaryota; kingdom Metazoa; phylum Arthropoda; class Malacostraca; order Amphipoda; family Hyalidae; genus Parhyale; species Parhyale hawaiensis. Next base: position 566,994 of record LQNS02278081.1, read on the forward strand.
CAGCATTCAATCCTCGGCAGTATTAGTTGTTTCCATAAGGTGAGCATTGTGTCTGCCTCTCGTGAAGAGAAAATTCGAATCACCCATCCGCTCCGCTTCTTGCCTATAGAAACCACTCGAGCCACGTGATCTTCAAAAGTGGCATTATCTTGTATTCTCACCCCAAGATTTCTTAAAAAATTTTTTCTTCGATTTCGCTCCCATCTCTCGTCTTGTAGAACATAGATTGAGTAAGGGAGAAGTCTTTTCCGTACCATAAGAGTTCAAATTTTGATTCGTAGAAGGTCATGTTGTTAACCGATGTCCAGTGAAAGATGTTGGTTAGATCTAGTTGCACATTCCGTACGTCTGCCATTGATTGTACCGCTGATAATATTCATGCGTCATCAGCGAACGATGAGGGAACGGCAAACTTGTATTGGTGCCCCGTATCATTTATCATGATCAGGAAGAGTATTGGACCAAGCACAGTGCCTTGTGGGACTCCACTTCACTTAGTACCGGCTGTCGTTTGGACACTGTATTATTTATAATAACACTTTGGGTTCGGTTTTTCACGAAAGCTTCGATCCATCTAAGACATTTTCCACGGAAGCCCATGTTGAAGAGTTTGAGTAATAATATTTCATGATCTACTTTTTCGTAGGCTTTGGCAAAATCTAAATATATTACGTCCATATTTTTGCCTTGGCACAGTAGGTCTAGAATAGAGTCATAATGCTCAAGCAACTGCGAAGTGGTTGAACGTTTTTGGCGAAAGCCATGTTGATTTGCCGTAAGCAAGTTATAGCTCTCAAAATGATCTACTAGGTGTTTCCTAAATACCTTTTCAAGCGTCGTCACTGCGTGGCTAGCTCGGGAGACAGATCTATAGCTGGCTGGATCCAAACTATTTCCAGCTTTACGAATTGGTGAAATAATTGCGTGCTTGTAGGTGAGTTGCACCACTCCATCATCCATCGATTTTCGCCACATAAGGTATAGGGGGTAAGAGATGCTTAGCTTGCACATCTTAAGAATTTTTGCAGGTACATCATCTGGTCCCGTTGCTCTGTTGCCGCTAAGTTTGTCAATAGCTAATTCAATGCTTAGTTTTGTGAATTCAAAGTCTGTTTGGTAGTTTGAAGTTAAGTCAATTCTTGGGATTTCAGGATTTGGAAATTTGTCACAAAAGACTTTCTGATATTGACGGCTTAGTATTTCGCTCATGTCCTGGTCATCATCAACAATAGATCCTGTATCATTCACCAGTGGCCCGATTTTGGATTTTACCGAATAATGATGAGATGCATAGGCAAAAAAATTTTTGCTATTGCTTCTTATTTTTTCGATGGCTTACTTTTCTTTTTCCTGTTTTCTTCATCGTGTGATCTTGCGAGCTGACGGTCTATCTCATCTAGCGTCTTTTTGCACTCGCTTTGTCGTTGTAGTAACTTCGTTAATTTCTGGCATTTGATGAGTTTTGCACGTTTCTTAAGTAATCTTTTACGAAATTTGTGGTGTCGACTTTTATTAAGGAAACGAAATACAAAGATTGAAGTCTAGCAGGACTAGGTTAGCCACCTCGATCGGCAGCCCACCTCCCGAAACAGAAGTGGAAGTATTGAGAGCCTACCTAACTCTACAAAACTAACCTCGTCAGTCGCAACTGCGGCAAGCTGCAACATCTCCTGCGGAAGAGGCACTCATGACCCTTGTTATTATGAAGAGAGTTAGTATCAGGGGCGTAACGCTTAACCTTGTTGGACACAGCATCCATATGAAACACTAGGATTAGCTGGCTATCAAAAATGACTTCGATGAATTTGCCCCACCGCCGGTGATGATCTTACGCTACGAGGCGTTCTAGTTAGATATTTGTTTGTTACTAAATCTCCACTTCAGCTCATTAAACATCATGTTTACGGCGAGGAACATGAAATTCACACTATAATTCGATTTGGTGGTAACGACTCTATAGTTGTCCAGTCACCTCAGCAGATGGTTTTCTTCCATTCGCCTCGAAAGTTGGGGTGCTCTCCTTAGCCTGGGTGCTGGTGGCTACACTATGTCATCCTACCAGAAGAAGAGCTGAGCTCCAACAAGACCTTACAACCTCATGGAATGGAGCACAACGTGGCAGATGAGCTTTAATGTCGACAAATGTTCAGTAATGCACGTAGGGCCGGAGAACCCCTCAACCCAATTGAAAATGAATGGGACAGAATTGGCCGCTGTTACCCAACAACGTGACTTAGGAATAACTATTACAAACAAATTACAACGCAGTCAGCAAGTTGACAAAAGTCTGTCAATGACACGCAGAGTTCTGGGATCCATCACCAGGAATTTCAAATATAACTCCAAGGACATCATTCCTCTGTACAAGGCGCTAGTTCACCCACACTTAGAATTTACTGTTCAGTTCTGGTCGCCACATCTGTGCAAAAATATCAATAACATCGGAAGAATCCAAAGCAGAGCAACGAAATTCATGTATCATCTGCAAAAGAAGACATACGAATGTCGCCTATAAGAACTGGGCCAGATCACTTCCGAGCAATGACGACTGAGGGGGCAATTAACAGAAGTGCTGTATTCGAGCATTTGAATGACTTCAACAACGTGCCTACTGCGGGACTTTTTGAAAGAGACATTAACGATCGCCTGCGAAACAACGGCCAAAAACTCAAACATAAAGCTTAGAGAACAACCTTAAGCAAGCAGTCCTTTCCGAATTTCACAGTGAACAGTGGGATAAGGCTGCCTTCCGACGTTGTCGGTGCCAACACTGTCAAGGCGTTTAAAAATCGTCTTAACAAACATTGGGACAGACCTGCATCCTCCCCAGCTAAGAACACCTCCTCTACGAATCACAAACTCTTACGCTCCGCGGATCTGCGGCTATAAATCGCGCTTGCGTGCCTGCACGATCTCTCATACGCTGAGATCTTCTTTTTTTACGTCAGGCATGTATATCATACTGACATAATAGCAATACGAAACGTTTCAGTATGATATCGTATTTACCCATCGTCTTTACTTCTAAATTCCTAATGGTACATAATAGCTCATTGCGGGCTGGAGCGTAATACTGTCGGTGTGTCTCTGGGAATCAGCCTGTACATCCGTCTAGCTACTGCCGCCTATCGAATCTAATCGTTCTTACAGTTCACAACAACTTCCCTGACTCCCTCCCAGATCCCGTCAGTTGCTCCTTGTTTGCTGCTCATGCCTTCTAGCTCTTCCACGACAGCTGAAGCCAGGTTATTTCCTTCCGAGAGATCACTACTCGTAGTCAGATCTCTGCTACTGTTGCACTGAAACTACGGAAAGTAAAAACATTGTCATTATGTACATACATGCAACTGGCTAAGTGATATGCTCGGCTGCGGTGGACAAAGTAACAAATTAGATTTTTTTTGGGAGGTGGAGGTTGGCTGCAGGGGTAGTCTGTTCTTTCTTTTATTTTGAAATATGAGATACTATTATAGCAGACCAAACTTCAAAAGCCATGCATGGATGAAATTAAATGCTATATCGTTAACTTTAGGATATGAAATTTTTTCGAGGCTTGATTTCCAGTGGGGAGGCGCCTGGGGGGCGTGAGACTTTTGTAAGGGTGCGTGCGCCCCCATGCACCCCCCTAGCTACGCTACTGTTCCCACGAGAAGCTGAGTTCTCCGCTTGTCTATCTCTATAGGGCTTAGGTGTGCTGTGAGAGTACCTAACTGCTTTTGCGCTATAACCTTTTCTGTTATCGTGTCAAGCCAAGGCTAGCTGACACTCGTTTTATTGTAATGTTGGTAATATTATTCTTAGTATTTTTTACGCACATTGTCGACTGGTAAGCCTCTTGATCAAAGCTTATTTTCCAACGACTCAAATGTAAGCCATCTGTTGATTAGAAATTGCATCTCACTCTCCTCGATGCAGAATAAATTAAGCCAATCAGCGATGAATAAGCAAACAACTTGATATTAATTGTAATCACTGAGCGAACAAATGCCAATAAAGTTATAAATTCTGCATATTCCGCTGCTTTGATTTTCATACTGTTTTTTAAACTTCGTATATGTTTCCGTTGAAGCAATTACGGAATTCCGTAGCATTGATTTCCATTCTATGTTTCATAATATCTATAAGCTAACATTATGTTTATGTTAAATTAATTATCAAATTCCGCAACGCTGATTCCCATTCTATGATAGCCAACGAACACTATTCCAACGATACAACAAGCATGGCGCGGGACTTGGAGAGGTGGTTAGGCGTGTGTGTAGAAAAGCTCCTTCTATAGAGTATTAAAAAAGAACAACTGAGCGTTCCTGCAGCGCTGTATTTTGTCTGTTAGACGTTCCCGAAGTGAGGTGACGAAACGAGAATCACTACAGCGCCTGGAATGGTGTCACGGTGAAGAATTTAGTTTCCTGCTTCGTACTGACATGGGAGATGAAACATGGTGTCCTCATTTCGAGCCGGAGTGTTAGTGACAGAGCCAACAGTAAGGGGCCCTCAAAGTCAATGAAAAAGGTCACCATGACATTCCCGGAGCTGGATTACACGACTTTAGTGATCCTTGATGGAGGCGAATCCATGTGCTTCCATTGTTGTCTCTGACGCTTCGTCTCTGGCTCAAAGAGATGACACCATATTCTATCTCCTGTGACAAGACGGGACAGGAAACTGTATTAGTCATCGTGATGCCGTTCCAGGTGCTGCAGTGATAATGGACGCCGGCACGAATCGCTACCTCTGTTTGAAAACGTCCAACAGACAAGTGACGCAGCAGCGGTCAACGATCACGTTATCCTTCCCTGCACACTCTATAGTAAGCGCTTCTAAATATACACATAACCGCGTTTTCAGGTCCCGGGCCGTGCTCTTTATTTCGTCTGTTTCGTTCTCAATTGACTGATCCGCAAAATTATATAAGATTTTCCGTAAAGTATTAAAGTAATGACGTATTTAGTTTGCACGCCACAAGTTAATTTTCTCTATCAAGTTATTGTTTACGTATTGCTCACGCAATGCGATAATACCATTTGAAGATAAATGAAAATTCTGTTATTCTCTCTTTATCATACGCTCAACGATCAAATCTTGGAGTTGTCGATCACAGCCATGTTTCCCGAGATCGATTCAACAGTCAATTTTCGAGCGATGAAAGTGAATTTTCGCCACCTTCGAGATTAGAATACGAGTAACTCTTGATCTAATAATAGAATTTATTTGTATTGTCGTTTGTGATAGTAACAATCGTACTAATTAATTATGAATATGATACCAAGCTAGATATTGGCAATACGACAGCTTGCATTTCGGGTCATGTCCTTGTCACCAATGCATACAATGACATTAACATTTGTACGTAGGTACAAGAACATTATCACTACATAATGTGCAACTAACAAGCGTAATCAACTAATAGAACAGAAATAGGAGCTGATAGAACTCAGCTATACAGAAAAAATGCGACTGGTACATTTGTATTAATTCATGGGACTATTTTATCAGATCTACACAACCGAGCTAGATGAAACTAGCACAAGACCTGTGTAGTACACACACATTTGTATATATGTAAATGATACGTCTGCAAAATATATTCGTAGCTTTACTGGTTCCATAGCAACCTTAACCCAAAGTTACCGATAGCCGAGAATATACAATGAGCTCAGTGAAGCAACCTTTTCTGAATACGTGTAGTAAAAAAGCGCACTTTTGGAGGCGATTGTACTTTGTTGAGCAAAAGAACGTTGTGACTTTGAAGCACGACAGTCAAGTTGTTCAAAATTGACCAGATGGAAAATTCGATAATTTTAATGGTCTATCAGTTATGGCACAAATTTGGCTCATCCTATGCTGTGAAGAGCTCCACCCCAGGGACAGCGTAGGTTACCTTAGCTTTACTTAGGCCTACGAGACATCTGACTATTTCTGCCCACTTGCATTCTTACATTGTTATTCCCCTACAAATGATTAAATGTCCTGTTCTTTCTCATCTTTTCTGACTTGCTGATGCATACCAACGGGCTAGATCCAGTGTGGCAACACCGTACGTGGCCGTTCTACATTTCTCTTGACGGGCACTACATGTCCCTACGTTCTTCCTTGCTTGGGGGCGCAGGGTAGGCCCTGGAAGAGGGCTTAAACTTGATGTATCATAATGCTAATAATAGTTATTGCTATCGCATCGTATCTAAGATAAAGGCAGCTAGGTAACGCTCATCGATGTGTAGCACTCGCTGCTTGGCAGCGTAGAAATCGTCATCCGTAGAAAAGAAACATGCTCGCTACATTAAGCTTATTTCTTCAAGCTTGCCGTAGTCCGAGTGCATACAAGAAAAAACAACCCGTATATGGTACTCCTGCAGACAGCTGTCGCTAATTAGTCACAGAGAGCCTTGGTAGGACATAAAGCAAGAGCTCTTACTAGGCTCATTTCCTGTCTGCTTGGTAACGTTATGAGGCACATCAGTGACTGTACTCTGCGCGTGATGT
>LQNS02278081.1:583398-594851 GCA_001587735.2 Parhyale hawaiensis
CTCATTCCGCCGTACACCGCACTCTCATTCCGCCGTACCCCGCACTCTCATTCCGCCGTACCCCGCACTCTCATTCCGCCGTACCCCGCACTCTCATTCCGCCGTACCCCGCACTCTCAGTCCGCCGTACCCCGCACTCTCATTCCGCCGTACCCCGCACTCTCATTCCGCCGTACCCCGCACTCTCATTCCGCCGTACCCCGCACTCTCATTCCGCCGTACTCCGCACTCTCATTCCGCCGTACCCCGCACTCTCATCCCGCCGTACCCCGCACTCTCATTACACAAGCTACGTGAGCCACAGCAAGTGCAGCGCTCACAAGTCCTCAGCATGTCCAGAGTCCGATGCTACCACACTCTCCTCCGTTTGTTTGCAAGCTCTTCGAGAGCTGGGGTTCAGTGCTGCAATTTCCCTCTATTTGTCTAGCTCTTTTTATGGAACTAAACAATGGCTTCACCTCTTATTGCCTCCTGCATGCGAACAGCTCGCTCTTGATCACAAACGAATTCACAATAAAGAATAACCAATGGTGGGTTAATAGCCTTTATTTGCACATGTTGATTCTAACATAAGGTGCATTTTTATTCTACGAGTGGCCTTTACAAATAGCAGCTATACGATGTATCAAGTACCACGCAAGGGTCGTGCTGAATAATGTTATTTTTTTCTTATAAGAGCAAGGTTACGTACTTCTTGCATATGGAAGCATAACCCTTTTCCAACCAGGATATGTCTTTATGCTGCAAGGGTTGCCTTACTGTACTACGATTGTATTGCTACAGGGAAATAAGGCCTTTGTAATGAGGCTGCACGGACTAGTGTATATTGTGTTGAGGAAATCTAGGATTTGAAAATTTGCTGCGTTCTGTATTCCAAATTTTATTTTCATATTACAACCAATCTGAGGCCAGTGCCATATTGATCGGTTTGTTCGGTCAGACAATCCATCAATTCTCAAAGCGTCACCTGGATGAAGATGTGCACTTACTTCTTCAATTTTATCGGCAAAATGATCTTCTGTCAAGCCCTGATCAGTTTTTGCCTGTCAGTTGAAGTACAGGTCGGTGCAAAACATGCTTGCTGAATAGGAAGCTGCCTCATTTTTCTTTACAATCATCATCGTTCTTATTACATCTTTTTCTATGAGTTGCTCGATGATTATGAAAAAATGTATTACTGTTTTCTGAAGATGTCTATGATTGGTATTTTGTTATGGCACTGTATTAAAATTATAAACATACTTTTAGGAATCATTTTTAGTGAGACATAGTAAGGAGTATAGGGACCGGCTGTAGATTCGATTAAATAAACTAATTTGGGCCAAAAGCCACCACCCCGCAGATGGCCGGCAGCGCTCTCTGCAAGCATCATCAGCAGGCATCAGATTATAGTACATAAAATTAGGCCAAGAATCTCCACATTCAGATTATCAGCGGTACCCTTCAAACAGCATCATCAGCCGCCGTCAGTGACGAAATGTTATGTTCAGAGAAGGACCAGAACCTTTAAATTCTCTGCGGTACTCTGTTCAAAGTAAGAACAGCTGATATCATGATGAAATATTATTTAGGTTATTTTGGACTGTAAACCAGCATCCGCAGATTATCGGTAATTCTCTTTGCAAAGCATAATCAGCGTCACTCAATATTTGGGAGGAGCGCTGTCGAGAAATATTTTTACCTCCGCCAAGGAGGTTATGTTTCTGTTGATGTTTGTCTGTTATTCTGTGCATCTGTTTGTCTGTCATCAAGATAACTAAAAAATAAACTTCTGACCTATCACTACGAAACTTACAGGAATTGTTAGACATGTTCGGAAAAACAGTTGGATGATTAACTTTTGGTGAAGATCAGTTCAATCGCTTGTTTGGATGCCTCTTTTTTTTTCTTTGTAACATAACTCAGAAAGTTATGGACGGATCTTCATGAAATTTGTATGAAATATTATGAATGCTACAAAGAGCCAATGACTATATTTTCGCGATGGTCTGTTGGTCCGTTTGTTCGTTTCTTTGTCTGATTTTATGTTTATCTCAAACATAACCCGAAAAGTTACGAACGGATCTTTCTAAAATTTACAAGAATTTTTAGAAATGATAAAAGGCACACGTGGCCAAATTTTGGTAATGATCGGTTCAACCGTTTATGTGTTCGACTACTGTTTGTCATAATGTTTGTCACAATACGCCTCAAAAAGTCATGGGCGGATAATCATGAAATTTGTAGGAGAGGTTAAAAGGCACAAACAACTAAATATTGGTAATAATTGGTAACCTCCGCCAAGGAAGTTATGTTTTCGTCGAGTTCGTCTCTTTGTCTGTCTGTCACCAAGGTAACTCAAAAAGTCATGGACGGATCTTTTCGAAATTTGCAGAGTTTGTTAGGTATGTCTGGAGTAACGAATGATTACCTTTTAGTCAAGATCTGTTCATCAGTTTATTTGTTTGTTTGCCTCTTTTTTTATTTTTTTAATGCTACAACTCAAAAAGTTATGGGCGGATGCTCATGAAATTTAGATGATTTGTCAGGTATATCACGAATAGTGAATGACCAAATTTTTGTTACGATCTGCTTATTCGTTTTCCTTCGTGTTGGATCTATGTTTGTTAGCAAAATAACTCAAAAAGATGCGAACGGATCTTTATGATATTTACCCGAATGGTTACAAATTTTAAAAGACATAAATGACCAAATTTTGATGATGATAATTAGTTCGTCTGTTTGTGTTTGGCTGATGTTGGTCAGATCATAACTCATGAACTCACATACTGATCTTCAAGAAAATTGCAGAACCTTTTATTTCTTTCAAAAGGAGTAAATGATCTGATTTTTGGTGCTGATAAAGAGGAAATCATAGTTCTAGAAGCAATTTAAAATTTTGGTTAACGTTACTCTGCTTAGCAGAGCTAGGTACTGTAGTATGCAGCTACTCGCTCGCAAAGTGTTCTAGTTCAAATAATTAGGGACGGAGAGTCATGAACTTTATTGGAAGTGTTGGAAATGTGAAAAGACACAAATTATTAAATGGTTGGTGGTGATCGGCTTTCCCGTCTACGAGGGGCCTCTAAAAATAGCAGCTATCCGATGTATCAAGTACCACGCAAGTATCCTGCCGAATAATGTTATTCTTAAGAGCAGCCGACATAAAAAGCGATGATAATGTCTTCGTTGAAGATTTTGGTACCTATATAAACCATATTTGTCTCTCCACCGAAAATGAGGGAGAAGGAGTTGAGCAATGGTCATAATTTTTCGCATTCAGTTTGGTGGTTAACCTAGAAATGACCAATGCCAAAGAACTAAATTAGCTGGCCATAAAAAGTGACGGCGATGAATTTTGTTGTCTGCCTATCGTAAAAAAAGGCAGATGGAGTTGAGTCATAATTAGAGCCTGGATTTCTAGTCGTAAGAAAGGTTTCAAAATAGCACTGAAATCTAGTTAAAATAGCATTTAAAGAGAGTCGGTACTGCAGGTATCATAGCATAATAGTTTTTATTTCTAGTAAATAGTTTTTATTAGTAGCAAAATAGCGCGAAAAACTTTGCAAGTTTTGCCTAAAACTCAGCAGTTTTCTGTCATATGTACCGATTAAAAAAATGAATGGAATTCATTATTTTAATCGGAAACCATATTTTTTTCACTTAATTATCTTAACCATGTTGCATGAGCAGAAGGTATATAGCTGTGAGCTTTCTTTATAGTGCTCAGTTTTGTAGTATACCTAAGAATGAAATAAAACAACTTTATTTACATTTAACAACTAAGGTAACCCAACGTAACCTTAGGTTACCTACCGGTAGGGTCAGGTTAGAGTTACGTCAGGTTAGGTCAGGTTATTCACTTAGAGAACTCTCCTGCCGTTGCATAAGCTCGGTGAAGCTCATATCCTAAACACCGGGGAAATAGAGATAATGACAAGACTGAAGGCTCGAATCCTATAGGAAACTTCAGTATATAGAATGCTGTGTTATATTAGGAACCTGACTAAATGCTCGGTTCATAGATAACTCCAGCGCTGGACTGTTCTCGGAGCTTATTAAATAATTTGGTGTTTTACATGAAATAGAAAATAATTCAAACTGCCATTATGTCTCATAAATACAGTACTTCTGCAGATAACATCAACTGATTGCAATAATGCGTATTTGTCCTGCCGTCACGACTGTAAAATGTCTAGCATAATATAATGCAGCAGTTATCCATGTGCCCCATCTCGTTACAATAGGCGGTGGCAGAAGGGGCACATCAGAAGCCTTCTCTCGGAAGAGTTTGCATGTACTTGGGGCCTTCAGAAATATATATATATGATGTCATCGTTGAAGATTTTGGTATATAAACCATATTTATCTCTCCACCGAAAATGAGGGAGAAGGAGTTGAGCAATGGTCATAATTTTTTGCATTCAGTTTGGTGGTTGACCTAGATATGACCAATGCCAAAGAACTATATCAGCTGGCCAGAAAAAGTGACGGCGATGAATTTTGTTGTCTGCCTATCGTAAAAAAAAGGCAGATGACTAGCATAAAAAATTTTTACTATCGAGAAGTTGGCGTGCGCGAACGTAAATTTGATTTTCTTTCAAAATGAGACCATTTTGAGATAAATCTACGGATTTTTAAACAAGTTTTTCACTATTTGAAGTTGAAATGCCGCTAGATGGCCAAGATTCTTGGGACCTCTATCGAGACATTAGCTTCCTAACAGGCCGTTTTTAAAGATTCTTGGCCATCTAATAGCCCGCTTTGAAATATATATATATATATATATATATATATATATATTACTATTTGATATTTGTTTATCAACGTCCTGAAAGTGCGTTCGTACCTCTTCTACAACTCTGTGCAAGCCGCATGCGAGGCAGGTTTAGGTGCAGCATATTAATTGGGGTGCATAATTTCTAGAGAAGCCGCGGTTTTCTTCATTTGTGCTGCAACGTCGGTCACCAGCAACAATATGTTGTTATATGTAATGGATTCTGGCCAAAGAAGCGATAAAGATGATGTAACGAACTGCGTTATAGTTGTACTATCAGTGCATTCTAATTGAGTGGAATTTAACAGAAAGATGTCAGTTAATTCAACTGTGCCTATTATTGCTGTCGTAATCTGCCCTCCCGTCGTATCAGTCCACTCGTCCACTGCCAGCACTTGTGTAACTGGTAATGTTGTGACCAGAATGACTGTGACTAAGTTAGACTAACATAATTCCTTATACTTTCTTTCATAACGAACTTAAATAAAGTTGAAACATGGGAAGCTTGCTTATTAATTAATTATTTATTCAGTATTTCCTAATCATTTAGTAATTTTATATGTTATGGAAAAATACGTACTAATTGGTTCAGGTTTTATAGTCATTTAATTGCATAATGACTACTTTTTGGCTTTGTGTCTGATCAAAATACCGTTTATAGCTGAGTACTACATTTTGCAATATAAGTAAATTTTTATTTGCATTTAATGCCGTAATAGCAATAATCGAATAAATTCTTGAAATCCGGGCTCTAGTCATAATCATAATTTTTTTAGGCAGTCTGGTTGGCTGAATGAGAAGTGAAAAATGGCAAAAATCTTGAGTTAGCTAGCCATCAAAAATGACGGCGTTTAATGTGTAACTCCCTCCAAAAAGTGGCAGGAGGAGTTGAACCATTATCACAATCTTTTTTCAGACAGTCCGGTGGGTTGACTGAGATGTGAAAAATATCAAAACTGAAGAATAAGCTGGCCGTAGGATATGACGGCGTTAAATTTACTGCCCCCCCCCCCCATTCCCACCGAGGTTGATGGTCTGCCGCCCCGAGGCGTTCTAGTTGACTAGATATATGTTTGTTCTAGTGTATTGTCAGAATATAACTGAAAAGGTTACCGACGGATCTCCAAGAATCTTACGAAAAACTGTTATTAATGTCAAGAGGTACAAGTGACCAAATTTTGGTGGTGATAGAAAGAATATCTTGAAACGTTTCAGGACCAATTTGATTTTTTCGTTAACATTACATTGCTGACGGAGGCATGCGCTCTCGGAGTGCTTTAATTCTTAATAAACTCAGCGACTTAACGGCATGCGTTTGCTAGCATATGTTATACATCCCAGAAATTACTGCTTATAGAGTCAAACAACTGTAACCAAGAATTAAAATAGATCCATTTTAGTATTTATGGTTGCCAAACTCTGTTGGCTACTGTTGGCTGAGGCTCAGTGCTACAACCCGTAATTTAATTAATTTAATCTAAAGCAACCTTTATATTTATCTGAACCCATGTATTTAGGTGATAAAACACACAACATTAACCCTTTACCTTTCATATTAAGCGTCAATTTTTTTAACAATTGCACCATTTGATTAGGACTGTTCGATCCTCATGGGCCACCACAAGCAAAGTACATATCACTGAAACTTCATTGCAGATTTCATTTAAAATCGAGCAGACTGTTAATGTGCAGTACGAAACCAATCTTCGGAGCAAAAACTGCATTTACAAGTCTAGGCCAAAAATATAATCAATTTTCAATAGCTCTAATAAGCAATCAGCAACTACTGTCTATATATAACACGAACATTGTAGCCAACGGTACAATTTCATCGTATATAAAGCAGACGGAATTTCTCTAAATATATGAAGTGCGCTCTACGTCTACGTCAGTTAATTCTTGTCTGCGAGCGTACTTGGTAATTCTGTTAAAGGTACCACCGTCTGTTTCCAAGCCCTGGACGCTCCCGAAGAGGAGCCGTCGGCTACTCAAATAAGTACCACTACGTACGACGATGGCTCATTGAGGAATGATGGGTGTTGTTTTGAAAGCAATCTTGCATCAATGCCCGAGACTTTGAAAGCTCATAGTTGGTGAAAGGGTGAAACAATTTAGGCTGGCGGAGACTTGAAATTGAGTTAGGCAGTTTGAAAGTTTTTAAATTACCTTCCATCGAGAGGGAAGGCTGCGATAGGTCATTTGCTCACTCCTGCGCCTGGCTTCGTGTGACTTTAACACGTACCGTGCGGGCGCTTGTTGCTGAGCGAGCTTAAAGTTCTCATTAATTTCAAAAGCTGCTTCATTGCATATGTTTATCTCCATCTAATGTAGTAGTTTCTGATACGAGACTATGCCATATGTTTTTTTGTTAAATAAGAATTTACAATATGGCCTTATAATAACATGCGCAGTGGTACGTCCTAAGTATGAGAATGTGCTGTATTTTATGACGAGAGTTTCGACCGTTTTACTTAGAGAGTGAGTATGTGATATTTCTTAATACGAGAACATGCAGCATTCCCCAGTAAGAGAATGTGGAGTATTTCTTAATAAGAGATTATGTTATATTTCTCACAAAGTGAACATGCTACGATTCCCAATAGACGAATATACCGTATTGTCTAGTAAGAAAATGTGCAATATAGTTTCCTAATAAAACAGTTGACCAGAGTAGTCCTTTCCTACGTACAGCAATAATTACAAGTCGCTATAACCAAGTAACAGCGAGGTTTTATAGACGAAGGTGCGGTGCGCTACACTGTTAAATAGGGAAACTAGTGAGTAATGTCTCCCTCCTGCTACAATACACATTGCATTATAGCCAGGCAATGCAATGTGCACACCGTTCTATTTAGGAAACATTCATTGCACAGGTGGCAGGTGTAAAGTAAGAACTGACAGTCTTGCCTTGAGAGCATTTGTCTGCATTCTCTTCCCTCACGCATGATAATTATTATGAAGTACCTTGTTGGTAACTCGAGGACTGGTTAAAATATAAAAGACTTACGAGTACATGTACATGTCTTCTGCTATACCGTATGTTTGATAGCGAAGACTACCGCGAGTTCTAATTTGTTGAGATGAAATGTGTCTATAAATATGTCATACGTCCTACTAATGAAAAATAAATTTTGTGTCACACGCAACATGAAAAATGGGTATATTTTGTTATAACCTGCTAAGCCGGGAGATATTTATCTGCCTATGATTGGTCGCAGTTTTTTTAATAAGAGTAAATTGTTCAGTAAAAAATTTTGTGCTCTAAACCTTCATGCAGATTTCGATAAAATTATCATTATTTTGTGCTACAAGCACCACAAAGATATATTCACGAATGATAGTCAATGTATCATAGGAAGCTGTAAAGGGTTACAGTTTCAATACTGTTCTCGAAATATTATGCTTTCCAATATGACAAAGATACCTATGAAATTTAAATGTGACGATTTTATGACTCAAAGGAATGAAGTTAAAGTGTTACTATAATCATCAAAAGTCTGTACACCATGCAACACAATGGTCTTAAGTCGCGCAGGAAATTCAAATGTGACTAATATTTCACACAGGGATGTATAATTACCTCCGCCTAGGAGGTTATGTTTTCATCGAGTTTCACTGTTTGTCTATGTGTCTGTTACCAAAACAATTAAAGAAATTGTTGGCGAATTTCAACACAGTTTACAGGATTGTTAGCTCTGTAGGAGGAACAGATTATTAATTTTGGTGAAGATCCGTTTATATTCGCAATTGCATGTGTGTTTACATTTGTCTGCCTCATTTTTCTTAACGTCATTACTCAGAAAGTTGTGAAGGGATTGTTATTAAATTTGCATGAGTTGTTAGGTGTATTACGACGAGTAAATAAACAAATTTTCGTGGCGATGTCTCAATTCATTTGTTTGTTTGTCTCTGTGTTTGACTTTATATTGTTAGCAAATAATTTAAAAAGTTATGAGCAAATCGTTATGAAATTTACTGGAATTCTTAGGAATCTTGATATAAATAATTATATAATGATTAAATTTTGGTTGTGATCTTCCGGTCGGTTTGTGTGTTTGACTAATGTTTTTAAGAAAGATTGATGGCTCCATAACTCCATAACAGTTATGAACGGATCTTCAACAATAACAGCAGAAACATATATAACTAGATTTTGCTGTTAATACGAACGCCATCATAATCTCAAAACCAATTCGAATTTTTCATGACTGTTCTGCACATTGGATACCGAGTACGAGAAAAAAGCTAGAACAACTTGAAGCTATCCAAAGATCGTTCACGGCCAAAATTCGAGGCATGCAAGAGTACGATTACCACAAACGACTTTGATGTCTCAAATTGTATTCAATATGACGAAGATTCGAGCGATTTACAGTAACATATGTTTGGAAGATTCTGGAACGTATCACTGTGAATGAAGGGATTGTTGCCAGACACTCAGAAACGACTGGAAGGACTTGTGATATACCCAAATTATTACTCATCCCAAGTAGAGATGGCGGCAATGCCGTGGCGACTAAATATTTTCATGGCTTCACAGTACGGGGGGCAAGATTGTTTCACACAATGGTGTATGAACGGATCTTCAAATGCTTGGGCATATTCGAAACGCCACTCATATAAAAGTAGTAGAATTCAAAACTTTTCTGGATTCACATTCACGAAGAATACCAGACCAGGGGTCAGTGGTTACGTGCGCTGTGGAGATAATTCGCTGCTGCCTCTCTCTTTGGTCGCTAACTGCGGTCTCACTGAAGAAGCATAGCATTTTGACTCCCCACACGTAAGGTTACGTGAGTAACGTGAGAAACGATCCACAAGGTACACAAGGTAGGTTTGCCTTACTTGGAGGAGGTATATACTCTCAGAGTGCTCTAGTTTGATACGCGTTCTACGTTGTATGTTGTCAAAATTTTGTGGTTCTGACACCACAAAGATATTCATAAACTTCACCTGTCGCGAATTCATCAAAGAAACTACTTATTCTTTAAGGGCTTAACTCATTTTTTCTACCTGAATGAATATCACGTTCTATAGGATCAGCACTATTCGTACCGTACACAAATGTGAACAGTAGGCGCGTACAAAAAATTAACAAGAGTAAAGTCGGTTTCGCAGGAAAGTCGCGTAACTGAACTGTATTACTTAATCGTCCGGATGTTTTTTTCAGTCCTCAATTACGTATCTCTGTGTCTACCAAAAAGTTACGAAAATATAAGCCACCAAGCCAGTTTATTCAGCAATTAACTGTCCCTCGTAAGGTTTCGGATGGAGGTCTCTTCAAAATGTTGAGTAACTTAGCAGTCACAGCGGTGCTTTACGTTTCGTGTTGTTTAAAAAGACAGCGAATGGCATTCGAATTCGGGAATGAACAAACTCGTTTACATGACGATCGTGTGAACCCGCCATATGACGATCGTGTGAACCCGCCTTCAGATTACACACCAGCTTTCTCATCTCTTCTCGTTTCCTTGCCTCTTATTTCATTGAGAGCGCAATATGACACTTTGTCTGCCTCCGTCGGAACAACAAAATGAATTCCCGATGAGCAGGCACTCAACCTCTGTAGCTCGACCTCCGCTCTCTCCCTCAACTACGGAGGGAATTCCAAACTCTGTGCTAGAAAATTTGAGCTCGCCCAATTATGCGTCGCACAATGGACCATTGCCATGTGTATGCATCAGAAAGAACTGGAGCGCTCAAAGCTATACTACCTCCTGTGAAGCCAATGGAGTGTAAGGCTTGCGAAAGTAATGACCTACTCTGCCATATGTGCTGCACCTCGCTTCAAAGTAAAAGGGATTGCAGTAACAGCCTTCGGAGCATCGCGGCGCATACCTCATGTCAATTGATATCTCCTTTCAGAAAAACCAGGAAAATTAACTCCCTGCGCAAACAGTTATGGGTAGCTGAGCAGAAAGCTCTTTAAAAGAAACGAAAAATGACCTATTTTACTAACAGTTATCCATTTCTGGAAACACTGATACTCATAAATAGATTGCTGCAAAATGATTAACGGGATTTAAAATTAGTTTATCTCTTCAATGAAAAATTGGGATGTATATTTCGAGGAAGAGTCTGAACTTAGAGCATTTACGTCTTAAACACTTGTTAGCTTTTGAGTAATTTATATGAATATTCATACAGGGGATTGAAAATTTGTTCATTTCCTTTACAACTCTCTCTCTCTCTCTCTCTCTCTCTGGCTGTATGTATCTTCCCAAGTCCAGCAGAAGTTACAAAGTACGGATAGTTACAGGTCACGTAGCTACGTGTATGCCACTCTGTCATCATTTTCTTATTACCTACTCCAAGGAGATTAGGTTTATCGTCTTCGCTTGCCTGTTTAGCTGTTTCTCTGTCACCAAGATAGCTACTAAAGTTATAGACGGATTTTTAAGCATGTTAGGAGTAACAGATGTCGGCCTTTTCTTTCTTAGTATCATACCCTTAAAACGTTATGGACGGATTTTTATGATTGTAGGAGGAGGTAGGAGGTCATTGGTCTCAGGAATCATCTGATGTCTCATTTATCAACTTCACTAATTGAAATACTGTGCCTTGTTTTTCTACATTTAGTCTCACGACAGGAAGGTTAAATTTCATTCTTCTCATTGCATTGTGGTGCGGAGGTAACAGGGGCAAAAGATATCTATCATACAAGAGTTTGTCATCAAATGAAAACTTATGAGCAAGT
>LQNS02278081.1:610173-623989 GCA_001587735.2 Parhyale hawaiensis
TTACACATAGATCATTTCTTTGCAGAGAACAAAGTATTTCTCGTTGTAATTGATGCACTAACTAAGTACATAGAGTGTGAAGTAACACCTTCAGTCTCAAGTGCAGATACCGTCACGGTATTACGTACAATTTTCAGTAGAAATGGCATGCCCGACACTATTGTGTCTGATAATTCAAGCAGTTTTACGTCTAAAGAGTTCCAAGTTTTTCTCACTAATAATGAAATTCGTCATATGCGTTAGCAGCAAAATGTCCTTTCTCTAATGGCTAGGCCGAACGAGCTGTACGAGTAATGAAAGATCTATTAAAGTGTAACACACAAGGTAACTTAAGTACGCGTCTGGCGAACATTCTTCTGCATTACAGGAACACACCGCATTGTACAACTGGCATAGCTCCGTCCGTAGCTCTTAATGGACGATTGTACATTACTGTTAAGGAACGTCTGAATCCTTTGTATGCTAGGAAACAATCCAAGTTGGTTGATATTTCTACCTTTGATGTTGGTGATGATGATGTGCTTGCTTTGAACTTGCGAGATGTCAATAAATGGCTCAAAGCAGTTATAACAAAAATACTTGGCGTCAATACCTATGAGGTATACGTTAAAGACATTAATAAAACCTTGAAAAGACACCTTAAGCAACTTTTGCCTCGTACAGTATCCACTCACGTTTCAGTAGAAAAAATTACGCCAGCCATCTCGAAAGTTCCTCCTTATTTTTTTTAGCACAAGTTCGTGTACTGATAACATTGTTCCTACGACCTCTGTACCTATGAAACGTTCTTCGCGAGTACGTAAACAAGTTGTAAAGTACATATCAATGTAAACCTTAGGCTGTGTAGAATCTAAAAGAGGAGGGTGTGTTATATACGCGTTTGGCACGTACAACATTCCAATGTGTTAGCCAGTAACATTCAAATGTAGAGACGCAGTCTTTGTGTCATGCGAAGTCATGCCTGGCGGATGTAGCCACCGCCGGCTTCTTTCAGGTCAGAGCTTCTAAGATAAAGAACGTAAAAGGTCGTTTCTGACACCGTGCAAAATGTGCCGGTGTACCAGCACGGCCTCTGAGTGACATGCGTATTTCTCTATTACCTGCCGCCCGGGACCTGCATCAGTAAAAGCTGTCTGTCAAAGCCTGTAGCCAGAGTTTCGAAGATATTTGTTATGCTTGTAAACATAAAGTAATTTTCCCACAGACTTCCGACTCGATTCCGGCGGAAGCTACCGGTGTTCTAATGAAGCCGGGATTTATAGGTATTTAAAGTGCTTACACGATCAAGCGTCAGCTTAATTCGGTACTTGACATTACAGTACCAACATTGCTTACGGCATTCTGCTTGTAACACTATTTAGATGTAGACCTTGTATTCTGTTGCCTGCATCTATCAAGTAGCATGCATGCTACTTATTATTGGATCATATCTTCTAAGCCTTGTATAATAAGATGTAAATAAACAAGAAGATCTTTGCGAGATTCCTTCCCCATCCAGCACTGTAGCCTGATAACTATACTCGGCCTTGAAGTTCACTCTCACAACCAAGTAGAGTAACGAACTCAAGTAACTTTACACTCGCCAGAAATATAATATATAACACAACCCTATCAAAACTGAGGTTCGCCGCTGAAACTAAACAGTCAATTCAGCTTCTGGGTGACCGGCGCCGCGGCGGTCCTAAATGTTGGTATGGAATCCGTCCACTTGCTCGGATCCGCAGGTTAGTTTTTTTGTGTTTGGTTTCTTGCCATCTGATGGTTGCACCGTGGCGTCGTATAGCAAGCCCATTTACTCGGATGCTCAATGGTTTTCTGCTTCTCGGAAGTTTTATATTTCCACTGCGACATCGTTTAAAAGCTGATAGGTCATTAGTTTCTTCAGTGCAAGAAGGATACTGCCTACACTGATACCGTGTAAATATATGTAAAGTTTGTGCTTATACGTAAAGTATTTCAATAAACCACTTCAGCAATTATGTACAATGTTGCTCAGGGCAGTTCACTGCGTGGGCTTCAGAGTGTCAGCTGTGCTCTACAGACCTCAAGTGAGCTATTCAAGGAGCCGTTTCCTTCCATTCTTTATCGAAGATAAACCTTCGGAAACCTGTGATGTCACACATAGAGCTCAGTCCACTCGCATGAGTCTCATACAAGCATTTCTCAACGCTGCTTTCACCGAGCAGTCGTTGAAAGTTAGGCGTTCAGCCTCTTAGAGGATTGTCAGGGATTACAAATTGTTTTGGATCCACGTGCTTGGGAATTTTATAATGTGTGAACTATGCAGGGAGCTATACTCTTTCGCTTAATTTATCCCTATTTCGGATATCATGGATGTCACTTTGATGTTACTCGGCATTTCACTAATTGAATTGGATGACCGAGGCGGCGTTTCTGTGTCTAATCTGCTTTCTCGCTTATCACGTCTCCAGCTTAGATAATTTGACAGCTTACAAGAGCGACTGCTTGTTGAGTTAGAGCGGGTGCATAAAATTCTAACTGGATTCTTATAGGACTGCGTTTAATCCTCATTCGACTGCGCTAAGGAAATTAATGGAAATGGTCAATGAAGCAAACTGAACACAAAATTAGGGTGCTTTATTAAAGGGAAGCAGCTTGCTTACAGCTCTGATCCTCAGTTAAGAAGATCAATAAGATGCACTAATTCAGAACTGCCAAACTATGGGCTAGCAGGCCACAAGTGGCTTGCCGGTTGGCTGTCTCTGGCTGGCGACCGCTTAAATTATAAATTTCTTTTGTAGAGTTTTATTTCCTTTTCCTACAGGACTTGCACAGAAGCCGCGTAGAAAGTTAAGCTGCCACACTGTTTCTAACTTTTCTTATAACCCTTTGTTCATAAAATATGTAATAGGGTCAAACAGATCAATTGCGACCAATTTAAAGCTCGTTAATAGAGTATGTGAAACAGAAAACAAGAAGTCAATGGAAATCGTGACTCTGAATATTTAGTAATAATGGCACAAACTGCTTATTACTGAATGTGACCCTCATTATCATTAGTAATGGGTCAGAATCATTTATGAAGAGGAGCATAAACTTTCAGCTTGTGTTATGGACTGCCTCGCTCGCTTGATGGAGGACTAATTATTTAGCTATGCTTTTATAATAGGGTATTGCATAAGACGAACTCGTAATATTTTGTGCACTTTATAAGCATCGGCGACTACTATCAGTAGCTGTACAGTGCTCATGCACTACAATATAGGATGCAACACTTTTTGCGAAATCACCGAAAGAGTTCTTGTAGAATCACCGATTTCAGTAGTTCAGTAGCATGTCTTCCGGGTTTGTCGTCAGTTGTGAATTTCGTAAACAGATTACTCTTGATCTTATGGTGAAATTGGGACAATGACAGGCGCGTGCCGTGCTATACAATATCATTAATGAAGTCAGCATATCGTCAAGCACATGCAATGCTATGATGAGCTTATAAGAGATCGACAAAATCAGGATGTCAACACATACCAGGTCTTATCAAAACCATTAAGGATGGACAAACTTACCAAGCCGTTATGTATTATAGTATGCGCTACACTATCAGAAACAGACAGAATAAACGGTTTGGCACTTACGTGTAAAATTATCAAAGCTGATTAAACTTGTCATGCGTTATCTACTCCAGCCCAACACAAACAAACCACTCTCAACAACATCCGATGCATTTGAAACGGCGAATACATTAGCACATTTTCATGCAAGTGCTAAACTGCAACCTTGATTATATTATGTAACAAGTGAAAATGTTCCTTCAAATGCATGCAGTGTACTGTAGTAACAGATATTATACCTAGGTACAGAAATATAATTAGCATTGGCCTGCTCTACCCATCTTTGACTCTGCGTACGCCCAGGCAATGGCACCACGCAGACTGCTGCCAATCCTCGCAGACTTCCCCCAAGAGTTGGACAACACTTGTTATTTAGCAGAAGAGTTAGCAGGCATATGAGGCAATATGGCGACGCTACTGCCTAATTAGACGAGCCTTGTGTCTGCGAGATAGTCTACGTAACTAGCGCTCTTTCAGGCCTCTTTGGCTGGCGTAACTAAGTAAAGTGTCACAATCAACGGAAGCTACAGGCGGGATTTGGATGCTTGTTCTCGCATCGATACTCGGCAGCAAGCGGAGCCACTCCAGGCCGGGCCGTGTCGGGCAGAATTATGTGCAAGGTATTTCCCGGGCAAAGCTACACATGTAAAAGAAAATCCTTGCTGGCTACGTGTTCATTTTTATTTATTATTTTTTGATCGCGCTGGGCTTTATGGTGCTTCGGAAAGTGAGCGTGGTCTTTTCATGTCTTGGTTCATTATCATTTTTGTAAGGACAGCACTATTGTGGCGTTCATAAATATTCGTGGTACGCACCAAAAGGCTAAGGCGTGTTCGATTAACTCACCGTAAACGAGAAAATCTTGTTTGGCTAGAGATTAATCTGAAACTTGACCTCTAAGTCGTGATCGTACCGTCATGATTGAAGTTTGAGGAAAGTTGAAGCTAACTGGAATAGATCATCTCTCACGAGAAGCGTCAATGGGAGACATTCTCCCATTAGGAAACTACATATTACGTAATACTAAACCTACCAGCAATGGATAAAACTTTGAGGCACAGAACTCACAGAGCACACGATTTGATATGCTGTTGCGACTGAATTAACTAGTTTAGAGCAGCATTATGGTAAAAACTTATCCAACTTCATTTTTCAGAACGTAATACTGAGACGATACAGTCATCGGACATCACCAATACAGACGAGATCTATTCAGATATATCTAAAAACAAACTTTTTCTGGAGTGCTTTATAATTTTGTCTATAGCTATAAGTGTAATTAGAAACTATTTCTTTTTTATGCATCAGTTAAGATAGAAACTAAGGCATGAGTTTGAAGGACACCAGAGTAACAGAATCAAATTGAATAATGGAACGAAAATATTCTTTAGCGCATGAAGAAGTGAAATATCATTTAAATGTCATTTACTATTTAAAGTAATATATTTAATACGAATCAGACTGCTTGTAAATTGATTTAACGACACAATGTTTCGACGCTGTAAATTGAAAGACATCAAGGCTCTTCTTTCATTCCATATAAATCAAGTGCATGTATCTCCATTATTTCCTTTTGCCTTATTTCATTCTGTCGATGTTATGTTTTGAGCGAACGAACCGTATCAGCTGAACTTCATATGATTCAGATGAGAGTGAGTGCCAAGTCTTACCTCGAATGGCAGCTCTATATTGCACTGGAGTTGTTTATGTCTCTCGAGCTCGCGATCCAGTTTATTTGTGCGGGAGACGATCAGCCCAAAATGTATAGCCGGGGTTGACACTCCATCGCCTTCGATGGCAAGCAAGATAGAATTTTTTCGAGGTTTCATCGCCGATTGATTTTTATATCGCTTGTTGAACTCTTCATCGCTGTCCTCCAGCTGCAGCATCGACACGGCGCGTAATGGACACCGGCAACAAGATAAGAGGCGCTGGGTCTGTGGCCCTGATTTTTCAAACACTTCGTCAAGTTACGAGACCGTATAATGTAATACTCTGCGAGTAGGTACCGATATCGAGGTTCAGATTTATCATTTCGCTGTTATGATCTTGAAGAAATAGTTGTTGTTGTTTTAAATTTAATTCATAATGCAATTTGTGATTGTCTCCAAGTGTGTTTAATTTGCTTCGTCATGAGAGGTTTGAGTTGAGTTATCAGAATTCGGATTTGCTTTATGAATATTTTCGTTCCAATTGGAAAGTAAGCTACAGTAGCGAAATTACTTCCAAGCTATTTTAAAGTGTCGTTGATTTAACTACTAACCAAAATAGCTCATCTATATTTAGATTAAGCATGGGCACAGATCGACTGAGGCGAGTCGAACACTCGGAGACAAACTTAAACCAGATTACAATTTAAAGTAGTGAATCGGTGACGCCTTTAGTTGACTTTGAATGAAATGTTTTCCGTCTAGAAACAGCTACGCCTGCACTTCAGTGCTTGTGAACATAGGTAGTTTTTTATAAAACTGGAAAGAATCGTTGATTATTGCTCAATAAAAGTCAGAAAATGGCCCCTTCACAGGGTCTTATTCTTAATTGTCACAAAAGTTATAAATTAAGATAAACGTGTTGGTAAAGTCTCAGTGTATGTTTTGTCGTATATCTTAAATTCTAAAAAAACTGTATGCTTTTCATTACCCAGCTGTCTTTCCTTTTAGAATATGTCGAGAAAATATTCACTACCAGCAATATCGACAGCATCAAACTGTTTTAAGGTCTTTGCTTGAACTTCAAATTAACTGAGAAAATATTCACCACCAGCAATATTTAGAGTTGTATACTAAGGTGTCTGTTTGAGTTGCTATTTCAAAATTGTTTGCAAAATCTCCACTAGCCACCATAAAGCAACATCCACAGCGTCAAGTTGAGGGATTTGTCTGTTCAAGGAACTTCTTGCTCTCTACGTGTCAGAAGCCTGTATCGCGTAGCACGGGAAGCGTATCTTTGACGTGAGAGAGTGCGCAGGTGCAGACAACTGATACTCCACCCTATTGTGAGAGGATGGCCATTGTTCACAGCCTTGGATCCAGGGACCGTAGAAACCAGACTTGGATTCAGGAAAGAATATACGCTGCTACATGCACGTACAGTTCAGCTGAAGAGATACATTTGAACTGTGCGAGCATGGCATTGGAGTATTTAACTCGAGTAGGTTAAATTTCCTATTGATATATTTGATAGTGAAAGGAAAGTCCTGCAACAGATTATTAAATCAAATCTAATACCAGCACTGCTATGGTGAAGCTGAATTGAGCATGTATACGAACTGGAAAGCTATTCAGTATATCTGACGCTCAAAATTCATTTTGATATACACAGTAAACTTCACCTTCAAGAAGATTCCAGTAAACGAAGGCAATAAAGTAGATGATGATGAGTATTACTGTAGCCTATAGGAGCCTTTTCTCCCAAGATAATCATTACGCCCCAGCATAACGA
This sequence comes from Parhyale hawaiensis, assembly GCA_001587735.2. Lineage (NCBI taxonomy): Eukaryota > Metazoa > Arthropoda > Malacostraca > Amphipoda > Hyalidae > Parhyale > Parhyale hawaiensis. The sequence goes on from LQNS02278081.1 coordinate 617,184, forward strand.
TCTGAAATATTCATCAGTAGATTATCACATTGTTTTAGTTCAAAACTGTGCAAGCCGAACTCGTGCTCGCCGGAAAGTGATCGTAAGAGTAATAAAGAACGCTTCACATTTTGCGCTCCTGTGGGCAGCAGCCTTAACCCTCTCTCTCTCTCATAGCTTAGCATATGTAGATTTCAAATTGCAAATTATGAGTTAATCTTGCTTGGCAACTAATAAGGTATTTAAAAACGAGTACTAATGAATAAAATGTCATATTGAACGTTTCTACCTCTCAAATTCAGGTCATCTTCAGCAATAAAATTTCAGTTTTGCATTGGTAAAGGGAGTGTTTAAACATTCCATTGCAATACTAATATTTTATTGCTGAAGATGACCTGATTTTGAGAGGTCGAAACGTTCAATATGAGATTTTATTCATCAGTACTCGTTTTTATAGACATTTTAAATTGCGTTGTTCTTGCGAGAAATGCAGTTTACTTCATGAGAGAAAAAGGTAAGGCTTAAATTGACAAGGTGCATTTCAGGCTCCAGGTGCATCGAAAAGCCATCTTCTGGCCATCAGACCTCGCCGGCTGAAGATCATCTAGCTTTGCCTTGTGTGACATCGCAGTCAGTGTGTTAAATAGAGACGAACACGTGCTGCCCCGGCACTTCTCTAAATGCATGCTCATGTCTTCAAAGCGAAAACACGCATCAACGACAATCTCAAAAAGGTGTTTGACAGCAAAAGTGCTTGCAGCTGCAGCTCGGTAATTGAGAACTGTCGCTGATGAATCGTGTCTTGTCTCGAAACACACGGCGAGGCTTTGCTCCTCGCTGCCATATTGCATATCCTTCTTATCGCAGGATGATAGAACTCACAAAGGGAATGATCAAGGATTTATGACTTGTTTACAACGGGTATTTGAACTTGCATTAGCTTGCTCAGGAAGCGCTCTCATCTGCAGGATGCTTCACGAGTTCTGTTTGAATAAAACGAATGCAAAGTACGATAACGGTTTATTAAATTAATGTAGGCCAGTTGACCATTACAGAAATGTGGGTGGTCTGCCAGACACACAAATAAAAGATGTTGTAGTACTCATGTTTTGCGTCACTAAATACATTTTGTGTACGCATAAGCTTACTTCTTACGATGTCTGATATCTTCTTGCTAATGAGCTAAGAAAGCTCATCTTAGTGGGATTAATTCGGTTATGAAAGTGTGATGTTAACAAGGGTTCGTGCGTTTACGCAGCAGTCAAATGAACGAGTTTGACGTACGAACGGTTGCCAAAAAAAAAAGGAAAAACGGCAAACTTTCAGTCCTGGGTGTATTTTTGAGGATGCAGCATACTGTAGTTTTGATTAATTAGTCAACTGAGCAAAATTTTGCGAAGTTCTAAAGTTATGGTCGAAGTTACTGTCATAGTTGCCAATGCTTAATATTGTTGAAGTAGTTCATCACGGACTTCTAGTTAATAATAATCGTGAAGCGAATGGGCACTATAGTATTTATTCTTTTTTCCCTTTTGACCTTGTAACAAATAAAAACGACATGCTTCTCAGCAGGGCTGGAGATATTTGATAATTATAATCAGCCCGTTCTCTTATGTAAGTGAAGACGGTATCAAAATTTTAGTATGAATACCTCCCGTTTTTACCAATTGCCTTAGCTTTTGAATACCGTGTGAACTTACCATAAATATACATGCAGCATCAAGGAAGACCTCTGTCCACTATCTATAGCCAAGCACGGGTCAATATTCTTACCAAGCAGGGGGCCAAACAGTAAGCCGCAATTTAGTGTAGCGTGTACTGTTACTATTAAGGGCCTTTTTGCATCTAATTTAACGCTAATGATCAGCTTTCTTCCAGACAATTGTACCATCCCCATGTGCGCATTTAAAAAGCTGACTAACTGATTGATCATTGCTGAGTTTAATGGTAATAACTGGCCAATGATTGCTGTTTGTTTTCGGCGTACGGAAAGTAGCTTGCAAATAGGTACTGCCTGGGTACAACAACATCAAAAAGTAGGCCACAAAACCAATAACAAGTTTCTTCTGGAAAAACACATCCCGCATCAAGCAATGGCGGAATCGGTTTATCTGTTACAGTAAAATGTGGAATTGCATGAAATCCCTGAAAACTTCAGTGATATCGCGTACGGACGACATAGTTTGCTCGAGAATTTCATAAAATATTGAAACTTTATAAACTTTGAGAAATTACTAAAAAGGACCCCATGCTTTTTGATAATCTTACGAGAGGGGAAAATAATATCGGGAAATTCGTGAAATTAGGTCCTGTTTTTCACGGGATGGCCACAAGCCAAAGTGTGAGGCTATATTAGGCTCAGAGATGGGCACGCAAGTACTTTCAAAGACCAAATTGCTGGTACTAAGCACAACATATTGTATTTTATAATATTTTTTGAATATTTTATTAAATTTGTTTTCAGAATGCAACTTAGAGTTCATTTTTAGAAATGTACTCTGAACTATTCAAATACGCTGCTACGAGAATCATGCAAAAATATGCAAGGCTGATTTGAACGGCTGCAGATTGCAGATCCTCACGATTGAATACAGATCCTAATGATGAAATCCATGCCAACGCAGTTTTTAGAATAAAACACTTTTAATATGAAACACCGACGGATCTGATAAGGTTGGCACTTAACTATCTCTAGGGTCGAGAGCTGTGCCACAGCTGCAGAATGTGTGTTTCTTCCAAAGACCTTGGGAGCAGGGACCGACGATGGCAACCTTACAAAGTCCTCAAGAACGAATACCATACTTACGCATACTTACTGAAAGGGCTGCGTTCAATGTGGGGGTAAATCGCTACTAGCCATTCCGTTGGTCACGGCCCGGACTGCAGCATCACATCTGCTCAAGATAAGCGGCGTGAATAACACCACCTGGACCTCGTCCGGAGAATCAACAAGTGATCAATTAGTAAGTATATAGAGTATACAAAGCCAAGCAAAGCACCGTCTTTTGGAGAAGGCTACCAGTAATGAGCATTAGGGCGATGAATCAGTGTAGTAAGCGGCTGGCAATGACCGCAACACAAACAATGAAATAATGCTCCAACAAAGACAGCGAGCCTTGCTAGCGTCTTTGCTAGCAAAAGGTTATTACCAAACACCACCTGGTTTTGTCTCTGGTTCCATATTCAGCCCCATTCTCCAAGATGAATATCCTGCTCTGTTCGAAGACTTGGCGACAGCCACCCGCAAACAAGGGGTTCAGATCACTGCACTCAAAAGGGAACCGTCCGTAGAACTGATCAGATTGGTCTTCAGCGAAAAAAAGTTTCTAACGGACAAAGAAGGAACAGCAGGGGTCCAAGAATGATACTCAATCCTACTCTCGTAAAACATATTTTAGGCCTACTCCAGTAGCTATAACACCTGTGAAACCCTTTAAAGCGGCAAATCCAGCGCTCCCGTTTGAAGTTATGATTAAGTCAATCTTATCGAATTTCCTTTATTTTCTCAACTCCGCTCTACCAAGAGCCGATATGTTTGTTATTGTTATACAACCATATTGACTTGAACTCGAACTTAGATTAAATTTTTTTGTGGAAAATTTCAGACGCTTCAAAACAATACAACAAGAGATTCAAGGAGGTAATCTTGCCCTTAATTGCAGCTGATGAAAATTTTCCGTTGCACCGCTCTTTTCGTAATTTTATTTTTTTACTGTTCAAACCTTCGTCAAGCGACCAAATTGAATGCACTCGGTAGCACTTAATTACCTTACCGATTACACATTATAGTTGTAAATCACAGACACAGATGGCCGGTTAAAATTTAGTACACAAGGGACTTCAATTTTGTATATGCGCTGTCAAAAATTAATCTACTATTGCCATCTTAGCTCTCGATTTGTCCTTTAGTTATTTCACGAAAGCGCTAACTATCATTTTCAGAAATTTTCCCGGAATTTTTAATCATCTTAGTACATACTTGCAATCTCCCATTGAAATGCCCCACGAAATCCCTGAAATTTTCATTGATTTCATGAAATCAATGATTTCACAAGTTTATTGTGCTATTGCCAAAGTTCAAAACACACGTTTACTATCATTTTCAATTGCTAGCAACACATGAATACACCTAATCGAGCATAAATAAATGAGACTGACTCAATGAGTGCTGGGGAGATTGTACTGAAAATGTTACCCGCTAACTCTGTGGCGTCTGTGTGGCAGTTAGCGTCCTGTTCCTGGGTGCTAAGTTCTTAGCGCCGCAGTGTTGCAAGAAAATATGCTGTACAGTGCTGTTTTTTTTTTCTTTTTTGTGATAAAGTCTTCTGGATGCATATATGGATACCTAACTTTCCAGGTGAGAGTATGCGATGTATCATATCATTCGATTTGTGAATTGTTGTCCGTTCTCAGGATGGTGTTATAGCCAAGCGTTGAATCGCATCATTTTAGGCTACAGCTTTAATGCAACTTTCAGGTTCCCAAATTATACATTTTGGAAGAAGTAAAAGTGAGTTAAAAGAAAAAGTTAGTAGCTATGTATGACAAAATGAGTGCGTGCATTGTTGAAGTTCTGGCAGTACGGTCTGCTAATTCTTGCCTGACTTGCTCATTAGTGTTCTATACCCTTGGCACTGAAGCTTTCCATTGATTACGATGCTACGGCTGCGACGTGAAATTCAATTTAGAGTAATCATCTGAACCCCCCGTAGCCTAATCCAGGTGTACATCTTTACTTCCTCCAGGGAGGTTTTGTTTTCGTCGGGTTTGTATATATGTATATATTTGTATACATATATTTGTTTGTATAATTGTATATGATTAAAGTTTGGTGCAGATCGGCTGATTCGTTTCTATGTTTGAGTTGTGTTTGTCAAAATGTTTGTTACGCAATAACTCAAAAAATTTTCAATAGATCTGCATGAAATTTGCAGGAATTGTTAGTAATATTAAAAGATATAAATGATCAAATTTTGGTGCAGAGCTGTAGGTTCGTTGTCATGTTTGACTTATGTTTGTCGTAATGTTTGTTAGCAGCATAACTCAAACATTTATGAAAGGATCTTCAAAAAAATTGCAGAAGCTGTTAATACTATTCAAGGGCATAAATGATTGGATTTTGGAGTTGATACAAAAGAAATCAAACTTTCAGGGCCAATTTGAATTTTTCGTTACCATTGCCTTACTTGGCGGAGGTATGCGCTCTCAGAGTGCTATAGTTCACAATAGTTTCACCATTGCATGTCACTAGCTGAGCATGCCGCGATTTCTTACAGTGTTAAATAACAAATTCAGCAGTGATCAACTTTGGCAGGCTCCGGGTTTCAATTTAGTAAATTATTTGCAAGTCCATTGAGTGTGTGGGTATTAATAGAAGCTGTTAATGCTTTAAGTCTGTATTATCGTCACCGATCAGCCTTTTTATCGCATCCATTTCGAGTTTTAATAGCTTTTTATTTCGTTTCCGAAACATTGTTTGCAATTTTTATGGTTTAACGGCCTAAAAAAGGGTGTTTTTTTCTTACATAATGTGTTTAGACGTGCACAATCCAAATCTGGTCAGTTTTTTTTTTTTTTTCGGACGACCTTAGTTTTTGAGTTATTGGGAAAGGCCTAACCCATTGTTTTCCTATTGGAGAAAATAACCATCGATGGTACAGTGCAATGCACAACTTTTTAAATAAGCATTTTAACCCAACATAACCTAACCCCCCCCCCTCCAAAAAAAAAACACTGTTCCCATGGGTCCCCCATAGTCGTAAGCTATTATTTTACCCTATTTGTTTCCTATAACTCAAAAACTAAGAGCGGCAAAAAAAAAAACGGACTTCAGATTTGGATTATACAGGTGAAAATACACTATTTAAGAAAAAATCACCCTTTTTTTGATGCCGTTAACTGTAATAATACCCATTGTTTCTTTAAGGACTAATCAATGCGCACTCCGCCCTTCAGGAGCTGCCTCCAGTCAGAGCAGTTTACGAAGGAGCTTACGCATGGTAAGTACTGATATTACTTTACGTATACTTCAAGGCTTCAAAACGAGACATTTACACGCTTAGTAGCTGTTTGTGAGGGAGAACATTCTGATTGAATAAGACTACTGATGGGTAAAAGTTAGAAAGGACATCAGTCGGGTGAAAGAGGTAACTCGCTTCTATCACGTTTGTATTATTGTCGCGATTTCTAAATTTGCAGTTTCGAATTTTAATAGCCCGTTACGTCATATTGTGCATATTTTTTCCTCTTTGACCATTACGAGCTCCGTGCGCGAAAATTATATAATAACTTCACAATGACATTAGCTGCAACTGTGTTGCTTATCGGACAAAGTCATCCCTCAAGTGTTGACGATTTTATTTATGCCAGCTGCTCAATTTTTTAAATTCTACATATTCATTCGCGTCTTATAATGGCACAGGTGTTCATTAGTGATTGTTTCACCGCAGTTGTAACATGAAGCGTACGTAGTACGTCAGTTATTAATAATATTGATGTTCAAATTTATTTCTATCCAGAGATGCAAGATCTTTTATATACATATATTAATAAATTTAAATACAGTATATGTATATCAATTTTATGACTTTCTAATTCATCCCATCGAGGGAAGTGAACTTTTTCTTTTGTTGACGTCTGGTTGCCAGGTGACAGCTTTGCATAATTTAATACCAATTGCCTGTCAGTCAATTTTTCCATGCAGTAATTGGCTCTTTGAGTTTAGCGTACTTTTTCTTGTGAGTGTAATGAATGGCATGTAAATAATGAAAGACTTAAAAACTGAAGTTGGATGGACAGAGGTGAGCGGAGATACTGTATATTAACTG
>LQNS02278081.1:627442-648705 GCA_001587735.2 Parhyale hawaiensis
GTCGTTAGTATCATTCATTTGCCTAGAAATAGAAGAGGCAGTAGCAAAACGGTCCTTTAATGCTGTGCGTTGGATGATCCTATCCAGCCTAGCAGAAGTTTTTCTGGGCCTCCCACTGTCCAAATGACTTCAAATCGATCCACTATAATCGTTACGTAGATGACACGTTCCTCATATTCAACAATCCAACAGATTCTGACTTATTTTTACAATACTTGAATAGCAAACATCCAAACATAAAGTTCACTGCCGAAAACCAATCAAACAATTCTTTAGCCTTTCTAGATGTTCTCGTAACCAACCGAGACTCCACATTAACCACTGGAGTTTACAGAAAATCGACATTCTCAAGCCTCGGAACTAGTTTCTTCAGTCACTGCTATGATCAATTTAAAATTAATGCAACAAAAACTTTACTATTTCGAGCGTACGATATGTCTTCGTCCTACCTCGCATTTTCGCACGAAGTTGACTTTCTCCGAACATTTTTCAAAAATAACGGCTACCCGCACCACCTCCTGGACCGCTACTGCAAATTGTTCCTAGACAAACTGTTCGATCCCGGCATTAACAAACATTCGGTTCGTAAATCGGACTTCTTTCACTCGCTTCCGTACTACAACGAAACTTCCGTCAGTGCAGTAAACTTTCAGGAAAGCTTTCCTCTCTGAAGCCCACCCACATATAAACTTCAAACTTACATACAAAAATACATTTACCATAGGGTCCTATTTCAAATTTAAAGACAAACCCCCACACCACTACAGTCCAGTGTTATTTACCGTTAAAAATGCCAGGTATGCAGCGCCTCTTACATCGGTAGCACTGGACAACAATTCAAAGCCCGCATTGACCAACATTTAGGTGTATCCAGTCGAACCGGCTTACCACTTGCGAAGCCCTCACATTCAGCCCTCCGCCTACATGCCGAGCAAAACAACCATCCTATCAGCAGAAACAACTTCTCAATCATAGACTCTTCCAACCCAATGGAGCTCACAACATTAGAGTCCCTCCACATCCATAAAAGTAGACCACGCCTCAATATTATGACCTCAGCTGTACCGCTGCACACTGTCCATACATAACTTCACTTCTGGCGACTGTACAGGAGCTGACATCCAGCCGCTCCACGTAGCTCTGTTCATTTACATTTCAGCCTTCCTCCCGACGACATCCATGCTCCCCACTGATTTAGAAATAAAATAATTTTTTAATTTTCATAGGTTATAGGTGTATAGTTTATTCTGATGATGGGATTATCTATCCCGAAACGTAAAATTTTAATTTTGTCGACTCCAATTTAGTATTAGACTTTTTGCCTTAGTATGTAAAATTTTATAAGCAATGTAAACTGATTTGCATGCATAGATAATGACTATTATCTACAAACTTTTATTCTTACTTTTTTTTGTTGCCTATAGTTAGTTACAGTCCAAGGTTCTTAATGGAGATTCTTAAAGGAAGAAATGTACAATGTGTTGGAAATCTTTCACCGAGCGACGTAGCGTGTCTCAAATATACATCTGTGACATCTGACGAAGTTGAAAAGTCTTTTTCAAAACTTAAGCAGACTAATATTTACCCTTTCGTCTATAAAATTGATACATATAAATTGTGTTTTCTTAGAGATTTACACGTCCTGAATCCAAAAATCACAACATTTTTTTTTGTGCAAATGCTTACTTTTCGGAATATTTGACTTTGAAGTTCTATTTTTCCTCTATCTAATAGTGAAAAAAAATTACAGGGTACCCATAAGCGGCAACAGGAATATTGACAATTAAATTAATTTTTTTGGGTTTCATTGAGGTTAGATTAGGTCTGGTTAGGTTAGTTGCTGTTGCCCCTTTTAAAAAAAAGTTGAATACCTTGGAATTCTTTTTCTTCAGTATTAGATACGGGAAAATTGAATTTCAAAGTCAAGTATGGCAAAAAGTAAACATTTGCACAAAAATAGCTGTGATTTTTAGATTCAGGACGTGTTAATCTATAGAAAAAAAAAAACACGTGGAATATGTTTCAACTTTATTGGGTGAAAGGGTAAAAATTTACCTTTAAGCGCGTACTTTCGGATCGATTTTTGAATTTTTGTGTAAACGTTGAAAAAATTATAATGACAGCTTGTAAAAGTGCCTTCACTGACGTAAAAGCAGGTCTGAATTCTCTATTTTGGTTATTTCTGTTAACAATGTTATGGTAATTGCATTGTTTACCACTTGTTCTGATAGGATACAAGGATATCATGGCCACAAAAGTTCTTCCTTGGATCAGAAAAATCGTCATGGATGGAGATTACGTGTTTCAGCAAGATGGAACACCAGCGCACACATCGAAAACCGTCCAAAACTGGATGAGCCAAAACATGACTTTCTGGCCCAAAGATTTCTGGCCCCCACAGTCGCCTGATCTCAATCCTCTGGACTACAGCGTGTGCCCGCATATTGAGAGTAAAGCGTGCAAAGATCGCCACAACAACATTGCAGAGCTGAAAGCCTCTGTGAACCGCACTTAGGCCAAGATGAGGAAGGACTACGTCCGTAATGTGTATAAGCAATTCCGACCACGATTAGGGCGTGTCATTGCTGCCAATGGAGGTCCTATTGAATAGCAATGTTGTTTGGATCCTAATACAAAATACATTACAAATCTTGCTTTATTTCATTATAAACAAAACTTTTACGAAATTCGGATGGCAAATTATTAAAACAGTTCAGGTATATATACGTATACGTATTCCAAAAGAATAGAAGTCAATAAGTTTTCATGCTAGGAAAAAACAAAGACAGTTTTGGAATCCTTGGACCATTCCTATAGAAGAGGATCAGAAAAACTTGTACATTAGGAAGCAGCAACACATTTCTGAATTAAATTAATTCCCCGCCGCGTATCATAGATACCGAAGGATATGGCTTCAGTACATCTAAGCTTCTTGTTCTAGGTATTGAAGCGAAAATTCTTCGTCAAAGGAAGACAGCAAGCTGAAAGAACCGATTGTGTCTGCTGCCCCTTGAAAAATCATCGCTTCGCCTGTGCTTTGTTGATCGGCTGCTGAATTATACGTCGTGAACTGAGAGCAAACATACGTTCCGATGCATGGAGAAAAATTGATAATATAAAAATCAAATTCATGGCCGCGATAAGAGAGGCTGTAAATACCTTCGTAGTTTGGATGTAAGGAACTGTTTCAAGCAAGAAATGCATTAAGATGATCTCACTTTTGCCTTCTTCTGCAACCTGGTCTTCGATCTCCATGGAAACGCAACTTGATTACGAAATCTGCAACATGGCCTATTGTTCGCTTATATCGTTAAGATGCTGACACTAAAGAAATAAATAAATACACGAAGCGTTTGATTATATCAGAATTATATCAAATGATGTTTTTTCTCGTAATTTCCTGTGGTAAAGAAATTCTGAGCTTCAATCATGTTGCTATTCAGTGTTGCCTTCAACGTAGGAGCTTCTATCAAAGTATCCAAGACTGCCCTTCTGAAGCATTTGGAAGCGTTCTCTCGCAGTTGCGGAAGCAATAGATGGACAGAAACCCGCAATAATTTGTTAGTTGTATTTCTTACTTAGTGATGCAAAGCACTGAAACAGTTTCAGTGGCGTCCGTGAAACTTCTAGTGAAAGTCTTGAACGGCGCCCAAGCATGCAGAAGGCTTCCATTGGAATCCTCGGCAGCAGAGATATTCCACTCGAATAGCATGAATGGTGTAGCTGGAGTCATTGGTGGTCAATCGATCACTGAAGCCATTAAGAACTTAGTCGGCTTACTGGAGCTCCTGTTTGCAAGTTATACATCGTAATAGACTTGACATGGAGGAATAGCTTTGCCCGCACTGCACCGTGTGACTGCAGGGCTCTCATGCAGGGAAGCCTATACGCACTACACATTAAAGTGTGGACCCAACTGAATTTCCGTGCTGAAATATTCCATTGCTAAACAAGGGTATAAATGGTTGCTACCATGTTACTTCTGCTAAGGAGGTCATGTTTTCGTCGGGTTTGTCTATATTTCTGTCTGTCATCAAGATATCTCAAAAAGTTGTAGACAGATTTTGACGAAACTTACAGGGATTGTTAGGTATATTAAGAGGAACAGATGATTAACTTTTGGTGAAGATCCATCTATCCGTTTGTTTGTTTGTTTGTGTGCCTCATTTTTTCCAATGCCATAACTCAAAACGCTATGGACGGATTTTTATGAAATTTGCATGATTTGTTAGGTATATCACGAAGAATAAATGACCAAATTTTTGCGATGAACTGTTTGTTTGTCTGCTTTTCGTTGTGTTTGATTTTATGCTTGTTAGAGCAATTACTCAAAAAGTTTTCCATGGATTTTTATGAAATTTACTGGAGTTGTTAGTAATGTTAAAAGACATATATGATTAAATTTTGGTGGAGAGCGGTTGGTTCGTTTGTAGGTTTGACTTATGTTTGCCATACTGTATGTTAGCGGCATTACTCAATAACTTTTGAAAAGATTTTTATGAAATTTACAGGAGTCGTTAGTAATGTTAACCCGTGCAGCTGGAGAGGACAAGATTTCTACCAGTAAATTGGCGGGAGCTGAAATTTAGGAAATTGACCCAACTACGTTATCGTTGGAATCAGCGCGAAGAGCTGAAAAATATTGTATATAGAGATAATGACTAACTAAGTGGAGTAAAATAATATAAGGATATAAAAAGAAATACAACACCTCAGTAATAACGCTGGCACAGATCAGGTGGCTGAAATTTCTTTCAGTTCAGCATTGAGGCCCACAGTGGGGTGGGTAAAATTTCAACCACCTGTAAGAACTCGCAGGCACCGTTGCCTATGTTTTTTTCTACATGGGAGCCAATTTTGTTTTTATTTCAATATATATTCTCATTATTATTATTCTTTATGCATGCAAGAATGCATGTCAGCCCTCTGAAATTTCCTAGTATCATGAGGCATTAGTTAGCCTGTAATAGTCAAGTTATTATGTTTTTGTTTTCACTACAATAGTTATAAATCGTGAAATATGCATCGTACTAAACAAATAAGCACACCAATAGAATCGCGAGGCCATTTTCTATTGGTTAACACCAATAAATTGCCTATGAATATGATATTTTACCCTTTACATAATTTCTATTACCAGAAAAAAATGATATTACTACTTTTTTTACATAAAAACTCATGTAACTTTTTTCCAAGCAACGCAGAGAAAAATAACAGATACCATTGAATTCTACGTGAAATTCTGCATAAAAAACTTTTTTCAATTAATCTATAGAGTTCATAACGAAAAAAGTGGCCGATGATAAAAAATTCAAATTCGAAAAATCTACGGAACTCAAAGCCAGTTTCTCCACCACCGGAGCGCTAGCAAAAATCTGGTTACAGTGTGCTTATGCTCAACATTTCAATAATAAACTCTGAAAAAATTATTAGTGTACATTCCATAACGAAATCACACTGAACGTTTGAACATCACAAGGAATTTCAATGATTTTGGCAAGCTCACTCTTACTACGGGGGTCAAAAGACATAAATGATTAAATTTTGGTGCAGATCGGTTGGTTCGTTTGTATGTTTGACTTATGTTTGTCATAAGGTTTGTTTGCAGCGTAACTCAAAAAGTTATGAACTGATCTTCAAAAAAATTGTAGAAACTTTTAAACCTATCAAAAAGCACAAATGATTAGAATTTGGAATTGATACAAAGAAAATCATGGATTCAGAGCAAATTTGCATTTTTCGTTACAATTGCCTTACTTGGCGGAGGTATGTGCTCTGTGAGTGCTCTAGTTTATGGATCTGTTTACAGCGTCAATGACCTATTCGCACTGCGCGCTACTGCAGACGATCACTGGATTCCGTGTCCTATAAAAAAAAATATACTCGTGTGGTGTCCTAGGCCAATTGCGCCACTAGCTATCCAGTTGGTCAGTTAGTCAGTTACGTAGAATAAATTGAAAATGCTAGTCGAATTTTTCAGGAAAGTCACTTTATGCCCAAATTTTAAAATGCTTAATGCTTCTTCTACAGGGTGTTAGAAAACTCAGTGCAAATATTTTAACCACAAGTTATGATAGCCGTACCCTGTGATGTAATTGTTTTGGGCAAAATTCAGCTTTTCAGAAAAGTTACAGCACTTTTAATTTTTAATCGCTGTAAAAAATATTTAAAACAATTTTGACGAAAATTGGTAGTAAAGTAAACCTTCCAAAGCTCTATGAGCCCACATTGTAAGAAATTGAAAAATTTTAAAACAACTATGAAAATTACGTTCAAATTCAAAATATGCTCCACAAATTAATAGTCACACTCGTGAAAAACGAGATTCCTACAATGAAAGCCAATTTTAAGACCATCTAGATGATGTATTGCATCACAAAAAATTATCAGATTAAGTGCATTTGCGAGGAGGAAAACTGATATAAGTTCACCAGTATTGACGCGCACTCGCATGTTGCCCTCCCTGCCACTGCACCAAATAGGCAGGCTAGACGAACGTCAGTGATGCGGTAAGTGAGTTTTACCACGATTGAGGAAGATTTTTCGATAAAACACAAGTTGTACTATTTAGAGTTATTAAGCATGGTGAAATTCACATGCATTATGTTTGGGCAATCTTTACTTTAGGGACAACATTTTATTTTCGTTATTTTTGGTCCGTTTGTTATGAAACTCTTGCAGGCTACGTAAAATTGAACTTCAGGCACATTTTATTTGTGATAATTTTTCGATTTTCGTAATAGTTTTTGAAGCAATGTTCATATGATGCCAATTTGTTTTTCTACAATGATAGGCCTACGTGACGTGCAGGGCTGGAAGGGCGCTGCCACTCTTGCCAGTTGATCCGTGATCAGTGTAGAGACTTTAGGTAAGGTTAGGCTAGGTTAGGTAAGGCTTGGTGTATTTAGGTTAAGTTAGGTTCACAGCTATTTTACTTTTCAAGATCGTTTAGCGTGCCGACAAACACTGCTATGCGTCCAGAGAGTATCATTATCGACATTTCTTTAAAAACTAGTGCGAAAATCGAAAAACTATCATGAATAAAATGTGCCAAAATTCAATTTTACGTATACTGTGCGAGTTTCACAACCAACGAACAAAAAAAAAAAACGAAAATAAAATGTCCCTAAAGTAAAAGCTTGCTCAAACATAATGTATGTAAATTTCACCGTGCTTAATAACTGTAAATAGTACAACTTGTGCTTTATCTAAAAATCTTCCTCAAACGTAGTACAACCTACATACCGCAGCACTTACGTTCGTCCAGGCACGCCTATGAGGTGGAGTGACAGGGCAACATGTGGGTGAGTGTCAGTACTGGTGAACTTGTATCAATTGTTCTACTGGCAAGTGCACTTAATCTGATTATTTTTTGTCATGCGATTCATCATCTGAAAGGTCTTGAAAAAGACTTTCATCGCAGGAATCTCGTTTTTCACGATTGTGACTATTAATTTGTGTAGCCTATTTTGAATTTTGAATTTGAAAATTTTCACAGTTATCTTACACATTTTAAATTGACAACATGTGCGCAAAGAGCATTGGATGGTTTACTCTACTCAAAATTTTCATCAAAATTGAATTATTTACAGCGAAAATTATTTTTCGGAATAAAAATTAAGAATGCTGTAACTTTTTCTGAAAACTGAATTTTGCAAAAAAAAAAAAACTTACACCACAAGGTACGGCTACGACAACTTTACTTGTAGTTTGCACTGACTATTCCAACACCCTGTGTAATCGGTGCTCAAAGCTTGCTTACTGTAAGTAGTGCGCTGATAACAGCTTACATATTACTGTAAATAATCCGTAGCCAGATGCTCTTAAAATCTGTTATTCGTTGACAACATCTCAGGCAATATGCAATTCGTTATCAAAAGCCCACGCAGAATGTAGTCTGTTGACACTAACCACGCAAAATATCATCCGTAGACAAAAGTTAATATAGTATCCAGCATGCTGACCAAAGCTCGCACAAATAATATTATTTAGAGTTCTACAAAGCATTTTATAATATGAAAATATGTTAGGCAAACAGAGAGTTCAAACCTAGCTTAATATTCACCAGCTGCGCGTTAATAGAAAAGTTTGCGGGTCTGCGCACGATATCATTGGCATTATTTACAGACTGCTTCATGTAATTGAAAACTCGCACAGAATTATTCAGCGGTAGATAACTGCACTGACGAGTTAGCAGGTTTGAGAGACGAAAATAAAAATAAAAAACGCTCCTGTTGCAACTGCAGTGCATTTATAACTAGAAATACAGCCGGCTCTAAATATGTGAATTTCAGTCACAGATGCTTCATTGTAATTAATGCAGCTTCTGTGCAATTGCTTTGCATTTTAAATGGCATGTGCACTATTTCAAACTGGAGGTATCTTCCTCATGCTCTGTTTATTTGTACTATAAATTCCAGCGCTTCTGCCTATTTTCGCAGCACACTACGTCATTTGAAAATTGTCTTAGAGCCTGAGGGTCAACTGCACAAGTACAGAAAGCCTCTTAAAACGGTTTAACATATTCTTATCTTAATTTTACTGAGTTTACGCACTTTCCAAGTTAGATGTCCCCAATTTCCATACGACAGTGATAACAACTGCAGGGCTTGGGCTTGCCCTTATAGTGTTCTTGCAGCACTCACTTTTGAACACACATGTAAACACGTCGGGACCTTCCAGTCTGTGACCCAGACGGACGGACACACCCACACAGACTCGGTGAAAGCTTTACATCCTCTCGGAAATTCCGTGAGCTGTAAAAAGATATCTAGCTGTCGTATATTTTGGTGTTCATATGCTATGAATTATTTCTCCTTTCTCTTCCCTCCTCGCCGTCTCTCCACACACATCCATGGGCGATAGGAGGAGATTTGACCAATTTTGGAACCGCTGCTGTGAAGTTTCTGTGTTGACTTCGCTTTCAGCAGAAATCAGTTAATCACGTGATATACAAGTACAGTATATAAGGATAAGCTATAACTGACGAGTCACTCAATCACTTTAATATACAATACTAAAATTTTGAGATTGTTTGTGCTACGCGTTAGTGCACTGACCAAGCAAGTTCCCTTATAGTTTAGTAGGAAATATGTTTGAAATAATATATATAAATATACATATGACTGGATTGTTAGGGAGTCAGTTACATAGCAAGGCTTTGGTTTTATCATCACCAATACCTATGTAAGGCATATACGATTGTGTCTTTGTAGAGCCTTGGGCTATCGCACTTGCTTCAAGTAGATTTTTCATTTCCCACTTTCCTGTTGTATAGTGTGGTGCATGCTATATGATCTCAGTAGCCTTGTTATTAGACTGGCCTCTGAAAATGGTAGCTATAGTGCAAACATAACGTATAAATATATACGCCTCGCACAAGTTCACTTCTTTTAAAGATACACGTCATTTACAAATGCACGTTCTTTTCACAAACGCATGCCTTTTACGAAAATACGTGTTTACTGTTTCACATGTGTTCAAACACTTTTTTTGCAATTTTTTATGCTTTTATTCGGAGTAATACAGTAATTTTTTTTTTTTGGAAGTATGAGCATTGAACTTAGCAATCCTCAAGTGACGACGTGTTTCATGATCGTAATTTATTTTTCGCAAACCGTTCAATCTCTCAGTGACCACCCGTGCGTATCCCTATACTGATGAGAGGAGCCCTCCTGCTCATGTTCAGTATTGCCTTAAATATCTCGTGATGACTAGTGTTTCTGCACCTTTCTGTGAACCAGAGCAATGTTATTTCGAGCTGGCTAAAGGATACAATAATTATTGACAGATATCGTAGAATCGAGAGTCGGTCGAATGAGGTAAAAGCACTGGAGGCAATTCCAAGCGAATATTCCGATACACAGGACTTCAATCGTCACAAACAGTTACTGGGTATCATTAATTAAATGAGCTTGAAAACATGCCAGTAAAGATCATAGTAATGCTTTATAAATTTTGTCTTGACGAAATATGTATGTTGACGCCGATTACACTCTTAAATGCGGATGTCAGAGCTGCGTCGTATCAAGAACATAGGCGAGAAAAAAAATTATTCTAGTTTTTATCGAATAAAGACCGCACGAAATGTGGAACACACATTCCTTTTCTTCCTCTCTGCATACCTGATGCTAGCACAGAAACTTCAGCAGTTTCTCATCTGCGTCTTGATTACTAGCAATGCAAAGTTGATATAGGAAACTGATGGTGCTTTATTTTCTGTGTCAGCAGCTCTAGCATTTTTACTTCTGCAAAAAATCTGTGAAAAGGTCTTGGCAAGATTGGACAGTGAGTATCTAAACAAACGTTGCAAAGGTCATCATTGACATGAACCTCAGGTTCCTCCCTTTTCGATTTTCTCTTGATCAACTTTGAGCCTGGGTTTTTGGCCGTGATATATGGTGGCACTGGAGAAACGTGCGTTGTTATTCCGTGAGTCAGTCTTGCCCAACGTCCAGAATTGGGATCAAGCCTTAAATGATGGACGATCGAGAGAATCTTCACCGATGGCGCCAATAATGATAGAGATGCCCTGGGCGGAATTTCGATGGCATCGTCTGCATACAACGGCGAGGTCTGACCGCGGCCAGCCTCTTCTCGGAACTCTCCTCATGGGCAAACACAGAGTGCGAGGTTGCTATCAGATAATATTTCAGGGAAACGCTTGGAGCTTCGCGTGATCTATAACCATCTTTCTTTAAAAAAATGTGTATTTCGTTCAACATGGTTCAAATTCAGTACCGATGACTCTCCTCACAGGCCAACGTAGAGTTCAAGGTTGCAAGCCGAATAATATTTAAGGATAATACTCGGAGTTTTGGACAATATACAACCATATGCCACATTATAAATGTGTAGTTTAAAGTAAAAGAAAGTTTTTCTTGATACCTATCTGATTTCATGCGACATTGCTGATTTTCTTTTTACTTTGAATTTTAATCTTTTTCGCTTCTGACGGTACTTGTTGTTGAAGTGCTCAGAACCGGTGGGTTGTTCCAGTGCCTGAAAATGCTTGCAGTATTTACATACACTAGCCAGCTTGAAAGCTTAGCCAGGTTTTGACTGTTTTTTGAACTTGAAATACAGTTCAGGCCAATTAGGCGAAAGTATTAAGGAGTATAAAAATAAACGCTTCCAATAGGGATAACCTCGATTGTTCGAATAGTATCAGAGAAAATTGTACGCATAGGAATTTTAGAAAACGGAATTAAGTCCATGATATTAAAAACACAGTGCAGCAACAAGGAAAGAGGCTGGAGACATTCGATGAAATTTAGTACACTTAATGCATTATCCTAACCCTGACTTCTAGGTCCCAGTGGCATCAACCTTTAATAAGGATCAAGTAAAACTCCGGCTTCTCTCAGGAACAGTATTGTTTACACCGTCGTTCATGAAATGCGCTGTTTGTTATGGAGTTAAATTACTATTCAGAGGCAATGACACAGCATTGCAGTCGTCCAATTTTTCTGCACTTCCTCCGACCTCTGAACTGATAAGACAACAACCGCAAAAAAAAAATAGCTTTCTCTTCCATAACGTCTTAGAGTCCTAAAAATTCTCACTTTTCCGCTATCCAAATTTACAAAAGAACTTGTAATACGCGCATTCCTTCATAACTTAGAAAAGTATCCCGATATCACCCGCGCTGTGTCAAGACTCGGAATAGAATCCGAAAAAAGCCTAACTTTATCGAGGTTATGCTCGAGATTCCCCTGAAAAGAAGGCTTCTGTTGAAAAGTTCAACTTCCTCGACTAGAAAATTAAATTGCAACCATATTTGTGTGTTACTTTTGCTAGACAAGTTTCGTGTCTTTTGTAATTATTTGTGGAGTTTGTGGGGTCTTTTATGGGACAGGCGGAAAGTTTGAGCTGTTTTGTCTGCGAGAAGGAAGAAAAGAGGCAACTTTTAACGAGCCCAGGCATTACTCTGCAATTGACTGAACTTGACAAAAAGAGAGACCTAAACTCTTGAAGCTCTCACTCGTCAAAGAAAATTGGGCCAAATTTGCAAAGTTTCAGCAGGGTGGGTAATTCGTTACACCTCTAATTAGCTTAGTATCATTGTTATATGGCATCAATAAGACATACACGTTACTGAAGTGTGGCTCACTTCATACATACAGTACTTCTTTTGTTTAGTGATTGAATCATGTACCATTTGGTGCACTCGATATTAAATTGTAAATCTAAATTTCGTAAATTAGTCACCAGCTTCGACCGTAGGTTGTAGTGGTTATTAGCTCTCTAATATTACGGAAACTATTTTGTACTTCAAGCAATCACTTACCAAACCAATCAGTAACTTACTTGAGGCTATTTACTTCGCTCTAACTTACAAAAAAAATTTATTGTTATAGATTTCCAGAATTACCTTATATACGTAGATCTTTACTTCGTGAGTATAGGATTCGCTAAAGGACATTTATTTAGTACATGCATGCACTTTTTCTCTAAAGCTGCTATCCAGTTAGCAGACGTTTTTTGCAACCTCTATTACGATTCATAAATAAAAATAAGACGCTGCAACGAATCAAATGTCTTTATATATTTAGCTATCGATGTACGTAGGTGACAACGATGTATAGGAACACCATGAAGGGGCTTAAAAAGGCATAGACGTATGGAAGAAGAACATGCTTGGGTCTGCATTGTAGTAGACAAGGATCAAAACTTGAGAGCATTAATTGAACGGCAAACATACGTATAGTGCAGTTGAGCTGTAGATATAACTTAGAATGTAATTGCGTCAATCATATGTATTACCTCTCCAGTTATCGACAACGTGAATTTCGGTCGCAGTGAGTGCGCTATTGATATGATAATAAATATAGGAATAAGTTCAAAGGTTCGACCGTAAATGGTGTTGCCCTGAAACAAATTAATGCAGAATAGAGAACTGATGATGCCATTTGATTATCAGAAGAAAAGTGTATTTTGTTCATAAACAACAGCTTATATGGATTTTTGTTGATGTTGAAGCGTTTTTTTAAGCAATTGGGGTGAATCTCAATGAACAAACCCACAGCATTCCGAAACTTGCAAAAGACTATTATGCTTGAGTTCCTTTGTACTTAAAGTGATCATGGCAGAAGCAAATTATAAACAGATTGGGGACACGGAGCTTCTCCATAAGTTTACTTTAGCAGATACTGCAACAGTCGTGCTTGGCATCATTTTCACGACAAACTATTTCAGATTTTGAGTAAAAGACTCCTGANATATATATATATATATATATATATATATATATATATATATATATATATATATATATATATATATATATATATATACATATAAGAATAAGTTGAAAAGCTCGACCGTAAATGGTGTTGCCCTGAAACGAATTAATGCAGGATAGAGAACTGATGATGTCATTTGATTATCAGAAGGAAAGGGTTTTTTGTTCATAAACAACAGCTTATATGGATTTTTGTTAATGTTGAAGCGTTTTTTCTTAAAGCGGTTGAGGTGAATCGCATTGAACAAACCTACAGCATTCCGAATATTATGCTTGAGTTCCTTTGTACTTAAAGCTATCATGGCAGAAGCAAATTATAAACAGATTGGGGACACGGAGCTTCTCCATAAGTTTACTTTAGCAGATACTGCAACAGTCGTGCTTGGCATCATTTTCACGACAAACTATTTCAGATTTTGAGTAAAAGACTCCTGAGGGGAACTTTATGGTATCATTCCCTGGCATAAAAGGCCGATTCTTGAAGTTTGATAGCAATATCGAGGAGTCTTCGTGCTGAGAGAATCTAACACTTGACAGCGGAGAATCTATTGCTTCTAAATCTCAGATTTACATTTTATTGACTCGTGAGTGGCAATCTTCGTATGAGAGACCAAAAATCATTTCGGCTCTAGAAACTCGTTCGGGCTGCGGATCAAAGAAAAGTGCATCTCTGATATTGACATCCAGTTGCGACTGCGGCAGAGACGCATTTTTCAAATAAGCTTGGGCAATGCACAAGAACTTAGTTTTGTCACCGAGATTAGATTTTCTCGCTGATTTTAACTGAAGGCACTACGAATATAGCGGGAGTCTTTTTCCGAATGAAACTAGAAATTGATAATATTTATGTGGTTTCTAATTTATAAATTTGATTCTTTTGAATATTTTTGAGACAAAAACTGACAAAAATAACTCAAACAGATTGCGAAATGGGATTTCCTTTCCTCGTTTCATTGACTAAATGCGAACTAGAATATTTAACTGGTGGTGGTTAAGAAATTCAAGAGCATATTCTTACTACTGTTTAGTGGCGAAGCAGCATGCATGTCGCGTTATTAATCAGGCTTAGAGTTAATGAGTTCTATATATCTATGCCGCAAGAAGAAGAATATTAAAATAAGAAACACACCTAACAGAAACGGAAACACACAGTAGAAACTGGGTATATTTGTGATTTACAAGGTTACCTTTCATGTCATTTCGGACTTAATCAGAACAGTAATTGCCTGATTGCAGATGCACTTATATTGAGCTTAACGCTCACAGAGTTATATTTAGCTTGACGCTGACATAGTTATATTCAGTTTGATGATGATAAAGTTATATTCAACTTGATGCTGATGCAGTTATATTCAACTTTATGCTGATATAGTTATATTCAGCTTGATCCTGTTACAGTTTTATTTAGCTTGATGCTGATATAGTTACATTCAGGTTGATGCAGATGTAATTATGTTCAGCTTCATGTTGATACAGTTATATTCAACTTGATGCTGATACAGATATGTTCAGCTTGATGCTTATACAGTCATATTCAATTAGTTCAACTAATATTCAGCCTGAACTTCATCTGTAAGTATTTTGGGATTATAATCTATAAGAGTATACCTGTCGAGTCCGCACAGTTAAAGTGCTCGATTGGACCCACTTCCATCGAGATGATTTAACCCGATTAATTTTACTGTTTTCAGAATTTTACTTCTGAGTGTTAAATTTGTCACTTTAGATTCAGTTTTAATACGTTAATCGCAAACCGATTACCTTTGAGACGGTTGAAGCTTAATCCTGTGGAATAAGATTAAGTTAATAACAATTTTAGCATAGAGCATGTAGCTATAGTACACGCAGCTGCGTTATCATGAGAAGCAGCAATTGACTCTTATGTGCATTAACTTATACAAGAAAACACAAACTGAAAAAAAGCCTCTAGATTACACCTGCATTTATTACCTATCAGTACATGTATATTACCTCAAGGTTTTTATTTGAAAGTTAGAGAAAAGTTTTATTGCACCCCTAGCTGATTATGAGAAAGCGCAGTTGTTTATTTTTTTTTCTTTGTCGCAGGGCAGGGAGGCTCAGCTTTAATTTAGAACAAAATTCTACCCAAATTAGCACAAGTTAGAACTTAGTTTGAGGCACGCTCCATATTATTAGGAGGAGAGTACGTGAAGCATCTCCAAGGCAGCTACATTAAAAATTTGTGTGCATGTAAATAGACAATGAAACGTCGGTGTTCGCTATAAATTTGCAGAGTCTCTTCTAACCTATTGATGGTTGTAATTTATGTGCATAATTAAATTTGCTTCTAAATTGAAATACGTTTTACGTTAGGAATAAGTTTCCTGAATGCGAATTGTACTTAAATCGAGACATGCCTGCATTATTAATATTAACTAATCAAAGAGAATGAGCAAAATAGAGTGCTTTACCATTTGCAAATATAAGCCCTCTGTTATAACTAACTGTTTAACACTAACTTTAGAGCAGGAGTGTTGACGCGGCCTACATTTTTTGTACAGTTAAAACGCCATCGCTTGCCTCGGCGACCACGAATTAAACTAAACACAAATGGCTCGACTCGCTCGAAACTTCAGGTAGGTAAGAGGACTGGTTTCTCCCTGCTGGATCGTGTATTAGCTATTGACCTTACATCGGATACCACTGAGACTGTGGAAAACTCACCCGTGCTCTTTAATATGGAGTTTTCAGTCGTCTGAAGCGTACTCAGATCGCCTTTAATTCCTATAAGTCGATCTAAATCAGCGAAACTAACGCTCCTCTCTGAAATTCTGGACTAGTCAAGCCTGTTAGGCTTTATTCGACTCGCCCTCGCCGTGCATCGTCTTTAACCTTTTACAGCCCAGCTGGATCCTAGTGCCCAGCATTGAATAGTTTTATTCCTACAAAAGCAAGCGTTCAGAGGCGACTCGCGGCTGCTGTACGGTGCGGGTGCGGCACAGCTCCGTACCAGGGTATTTGTTATTCTTTCGTGATCCAGGATATGCCACTGACACAGTGCGATGTCACTGGCTATTCCCTAATGCAGGGATTCCCAGCCGGGGGCACCTGTGCCTTCTGAGTTCGCGAAATAACTGCGTGAGATGTGTAAAATGTTGGATAAACTAAAATTGGGTAAGTAAATTCATTTACAAAATCGGTTGGATGGTTCATTCCATTCTATCAGATGAGTAATTAGTGTTGTAGGGGGTACGAGAACATGTTGAATATTTTCTAAGGTTGTCAGGCTTAGAAAGGTAGGGAACCACCGCAGTTTATGACATGAAGTATTACGAATATCCTAGTTCGGAACCGTGCAACACCTCTATCTCAGTAGCTCGAAGCCGCGCTGCTATTGTTTCATGTACACTGTAAGATGCAGAAGTTTCTGTAAAAAAAAATCCAAGTTAGATGCCATGGATCTTGTAGCATATCTGGCTTATAATTCAAGAGGAGAAGTATGTATTGCTTATCCAGTTATAACTACGACGAGTTAGCGATTATTAATTGCCAGTATCTGCATGGCACATAACTTATAATCGGTGTTTGTAAGTTTTGGCTTTCTTAAGAATATCGGCTTCACCTACACTGAGATATTGTTATGTTCATGATATTTCCCCAGTTTAGGCCTCCCTATTCGCAAAGCCCCCAGCAAGCCAAAGAAGAGAAGATAGAAAGCAGAGGCATGCGCTCATAAAGTGTCTATAATTACAATAGAAGAATATGCATTGGAACTGCAAGTCGGATAAACGGAGGCATAAAAAAGTCGGCAGGAGTGCGAAGTAACAGCATGCAGGGAGCATGAATGGTGTGACATCTTAAGGGCCTTACTGACGCTCAGGCAGTTTACGGGACCTCGTGGACATGGTTCTCATATGGAAAGCATAAGTAACCTACCTTATGGCATATGACCCATCATATGCCCTTAGATTAGCTCCGAGGTATCATTGACCAAGGCTTGACTCGTTACCCTCTGGAATAATAAATCCTCCAGTGCTGTAATTTCCGTACTGAGGCAAGGACAAATATGTTAGCGTACTATAGCAGCACTATAATGATTGTATCACAGCACGGTACTCTGACCAAGAATAGAACTAATTTGAAAAATAGAGGTGGCGGGCTCTGTCAGAGACGGCTGTGTTTTCACTGCTTGGAGCAGCAGGCAGCAGCGAGTGCTTCTCGGTAGCGTCTCGGGGCTCACAGCAGGCTGCTCTCCCTCTTATGTGGACAAATCGAGGGTCATAAAACAAATGACACTGCCGAGCCCGGGACAAAAGTGTCAAGACTCGACATGGGTCTTGCATGAAGCCGCCTGTCTTGCTGACATTCTTTAGCAAGCTTCCTCAAGTGATCCACATGAGAAGGAACTTAGCCTTTTTCCGTCTGAGCGCTTGAACTTGCCTCAATGGCGCCCTAACGTGTTCTTAGTCGTGCGATGCCTAGGTAACAATTTTTGGGGTGTTCTAATAGCGAGTTTGTTAAATAGGATATACAAGGGAGGCATAAGTTGACGATGGCGGTCTTTACACTAGCAATTTGAGCTAATACTGCTTACATATGCTTGGTGGTTCTGATATGTCTTCTGGTATTAGTTTGTTTTATATAAACCCTGCGATAGTTTGGGATGGCATTAGTTGCATTAACATCATTTGACTAACACAGCCACTGGACGATATACGTATTTCAGATGTTCATCCGTAGTTAAACAGCCATAGTTATGCCATTAATAATTTCGTTGAAATTTGTAGAACAGTAAAAATATATATTTTAATACATGAGAAGTTCACTCATTCTCTTAGTTATGTGGCATCAATTGCTTTACTTTGGATTGCCAAAGCGGCACTAGTTGTGCTGCTACTTTTTATTGTACCTCTCAGTGTTCACCACCAGCTACGTTTAAATTCTACGCAAAAACAGAATATTTTTAAAATATTTGCTGAGTTGCATACATTTTCATGAAAATTACAACAATTTTGTGATCGAGTTCTTGGAAGCTGTTGACGTGAATGTGCACTGCTATGCCGAGAAAAGCGATTTTTATTTTCATTAAGGATGCCATATATAGGCTTGATGTTCACGCAACAAGCTTTTGGCAGAGTTCTAGTTGAAACTGCTTAAATTTGAGTTCTCATTTTCACAGATTGAAGGCAGTTGTTATTATCCACTGGAATCAGGGAGGGTTAGTACCATATTGTCAGTATAATTATTGTGGGTATATACTGCTTTACCTTTTATATTACACCCCACCTTATCTGCATTCAGCTGGGTGTGGATGCAATCGATAAAAATTATATTTTTGAGCTTTTGAACTTAGAAGAAGTCATTTTTCTTATGAGCTTTTTGGTCGACATCAACTTTGCTTTAATATCGAAAATAATCATCAGTTTCCCATTCTTTACGGTTTCGAGATAGCTAACTAACTGGATTGGCTTGAGAAATGAAAATAAAGGTAAGGAATTTAAGGAATTCTGCAATTCCGCTCATTTATGTCCCTGTGAAAATATAACAGGAGGGATGTAAAAATATTTAATAGAATCGGAACGTAAGTCTTGCTGCCATATGCTATATTAGCTTTATCGAATCACCAATTCATTTCCCCTGCTTTCTCTTTGCTCATGGCTGTCGTTAGCATGATTTGGAGAATATCAACGACTTATGAAACGGAAAAAAATAACAGTTTTTCCCAAAATCACGAGTCCTCTCAGTCTTTCAATCACTTTTTCCAACGCTGCATGTGCCCGAAATTTTTCTTCTATCCAACCATGACTTATTAACCTTTCCTGGTAACCTTTTCCAGTATTTTTGGACCGTCATGCTCCATCTGCTCTTCCATAAATTTTTACCTCTGGAAAAAAGCTGCCTTGCGGAAGACCACATTCGTGCCGTTCCGACACAGCATCCGGCGAACAAAAACTCTGGAAAAAACGAAAGGTAAAAAAGAAAAAGTTTCTGGTGCCCTGGCCATGCTCTGCTGACCGATGCTTTTATCGACTGCGGATAAAAGGGTTGTGTAAACACAAGTTCTCGAGCTTTTGAAGGCGTACATTTGTCGGCACAGAAAGGAAAACCAAACTGTAGATATACTCCATGGTCGACAATTCGTTGCATCCTTATACAGATCGGAAAGAAAAACACGCTCAGAATGAAGCGCTGTCTGTTTTAGTTTCAGAGCTTACTTTTACTTTCAAATAAACTGTTTGGAACTTGAAGCGAGAGCAGCTTTGAAGGAAGTAAGTGTTTTTTTCCTTGTCCTGTCAGTTCGTGGAAGTTTTGGAGTAACAGGCAGCTAGCTGTGGGACAAACAGAAAGCATCAGTATCTAATGCCTGTACTTACGACCGCTGGTTCCCGTTACTATTTTCGTGATCTTATGTTTTTTTTTTTAAGTTAGAGGGGCACAGGTCATAAGCAATTTTTTTTTCTCCTGAAGACGTCCCACGAGCCGCTAGCCACAGCGATAAAAAAAAAATAGGATAAAGGAAGGTAGAAATAAGGAATTGCTGCTGTCATTGGGCCGTACCCACACGTGGTTCAGAACCATTCTTTCACCGTATTCACAATGACACCCAGTAATAATGTTAAAAGCGCGAGTTTGGAGAGGCGTCGGACAGCTTCGCGAAGTCGTGAACCATTTAGGTACTAATCACAATTTTCAGCAACTGGAATGCGCAAGGTTCCATCGATTGGCAAGGTGAAACCCAGCTAAGTAAAGTTCTATAGATTTGACTTGTTCGGAATTTCTGGCAAATGCGTTAAAGTACTACCATTTACCTCTAATCATCCTCATCAATACCAGGTTAGATTTCAAATGCTCATGGGCACTGCGCACGTTATATCTTTACGAGATAGTTTCGTATACTACAAATGCCGTCCGATGGCACCACACCAGTACCACTTTGCTTCAGAAATGTTACTCTTGTAAGAGTTAAGTTTCACAAGCATTATTACCTCCGCCAAAGAGGTTATGTTTTAACGAACTTGTCTGCCTCTTTGTCTGCTATCAAGGTAACTCAAAAATTATGGACGGATTTTTACAAAGTTTACAGAGATTATTAGGCATGTTAAGAGTAACAGGTGATTAACTTATGGTGAAGATCCGTCCAACCTTTGTTTCTTTGCCTATCTTGTCTTAGTACCATAACTCAAAAAGGTACTTGCGGATTCTTATGAAAATTACATGAGTTGTTAGATATATCATGAAGAGTAAATGACCAGATTTTTTTGATAATCTGGGTGTTTGTTTGGTAGTTTCTATATTTGTTCACCCGCGAGCAAAGCGAGAGTAGTAATAATATTTTCGTTGAAGTTGCATATCTGTTTGTTTCTGTGTCCACCCAAAAAGAGGTAGAAGGAGTTGAGCCATCATCACACAATCTTTTTCAGGCAGTCAGGCGGGTTGACTGAAATGTGAAAAATGCCACAAAACTAGAGTTAGCTGATCTTAAAAAAATGACGGCGTTGAATCTGTAACCCCTGACTCATCACTTGCAGTTCCTCCCTCCCTCCTCCTCTTACAGCGGATGATGGTCTAACGCCAGAAGGCGTTCTAGTATGTTTGTAAACAAAATAACTCAAAAAGGTATTAACACATTTTTATGAAATTTACAGGAATTGGGAAAAATACTCAACGACATAAATGATCAAACTTTGGAGATGATCGGCATCACCGGCGTAGGCAGGATTTTCCTAAGGGGGGGGGGGCACTATCAGAGTTGACGGTATATATATTTGAATATAATGAAAAAATTATTAATAGTTATGTATGCTTACATGCTAATATAATGATGATAGAAAAAGAATTCAATTAATTTCATGTTATGATTCAAAGGAAATCGAGGGGAAACACTATCCCATAATAATATATACAAAAAATTACACTTATATCCAAAGAAAGTATTGGATAGATCAGATAATAGAGTGGGTTAGATGTAGATATGTAGATATTAGATCGAGTGACAAAAATAATAGAAGAAATTGCTAACGTTTAAACCAATAATAGTTGAGCTAATTTCTAAAAATTA
>LQNS02278081.1:663798-682293 GCA_001587735.2 Parhyale hawaiensis
TTTTCGTCTATTTTATGGTACACAGTGAGCATGCTATTCATTAGTATGTAATTAGTGCACTTAGAAGACAACTTCGTGAGATATAGTCACCTCAAAGTTTGGTATATAATTATTGTGCATAAATGACTGAGATGACAGGCTTATACTTAATACGGAAATTGATTTACAATTATTATACTTAACTTGACATTTCATCATTATTATTGCATACAAAAGGCGATAGTGTAGCACTCAAAGGAATTTTTTTTAGGAACTATTACAAATCTATGACTTACTCGATATAGTGCTGCGTTCAATAAAAAGGTTGGTTTATAATTACTGTATGTCAGATAACAAAGTTGGTAGTGATATCCTCGACATGGAGCTTGTTTCTGGTTATTACCCGCAAAAGACTATTTAAGATGGTAACCAAGGAATGTAATACTCAGAAGGAATCTCCTATGTTTGCGCTTGGTAGTTTGAAACCAAGCATCTATAGCTGTATTTTGCTGGACTGTGGAGGGGCTCTTGACAATGACAGGCAGTAAAATCATCACCATGATATTATGTGCATGCAGCTAAGTACTTCGCCACCAATATGACACGGAAAACAGCAGATTCCAGTTACCTGTAAGCAGAATCAATGTCTGAGGGCAAAAGTACAGGAGATACAGGCATTGACGAGATCGTAGATAGCGTGTAAAACTAATGGCCTCATCTGGGCACCACTTGTCAGCGAGGCCATGCAACATTTATTAGGGTGATGCACAAACGTGCATCGTGTTTTTTTTTTTTTTTTGTTATTCCGTAACTAACAATCGCGTTTTATTGTGCAAGCCACTATTCGCTAAGCCGTAAATCTTCTGGCTCATTTGGCCTCCACTAAAATTCCTCTAATTCTAACGAATTTTCCATTAATTAAGTACGTAACAATCTACTGACTATAGGTTAGTCTGCTGGCCCTCCTTTATTAGTTAGTTATACGTAATGTTTTGGACAAAATTGCCTTACACTTTAAAATTTACTTACTCTATGTATGTTATTGCTATACGACAGAACTTTTACAACAGTAGACTACATATACAGCGTCCTCAACAACTCAAGCATTGTGTCATCCTTCTCCTCCCCGATAGTTATTGAAAATTTGAGTTAAAAAGGTAAAAGTAAAGTCAACTTAACTGCTCTCTCTGCTGGGAAACCCGCACGCACATGTTCGTGCTGCGGATATAGGCCAACTGGCGCCAGAAGAGAGTAGCTACTGCTGCAATCGACCACGGATCGTCAAGAAATAACCAGCTATGGCCCTTTCGACGGAAAGTTCTTATGCCACGATCTGTGCCCCCTACCCTCTCCATTTTTGGGAAAGGTTATTACCCCCACGACAGCTGTGTGTACCTACCTAACAATGCTGAGTCATCGCAAGCGCTGCAATAGATCGCTCGCCTGGGTCGGCATTCAAAGCTTCGAACCTGCAACGTTCAGTGTCATGAGCTCAGCACACTAGGCTGCTGCTCAGCACTCCCGTGCTGTTAGAACGTCGTAACTCATAGTTATTAGATGGATGAGTTGGAAGGGAAACCTGACCCTTGCAATGCTTACATAAAAAATTTGCTTTACCCAACAAGTTTGTCAACTTTCTAGTGTTGGTGCACATTTTTGATAAATTGTAATAAGTAAACGCCTCCGAACTTTTATATTGTAGAGTTGGTATATCTGTGTGTAATCAATTGAACAAACTTAGCAGAATGCCAACGGTCTGATCGCAAGCCCCTCATTTATACGTGTTTAAATGTAATTATTTTTTATGGAGCCAAGCTTAATTCATAGGCACCTATTTGCATTGCATAAATTCTTCAATTCAGATTGATTTTTACCTTTCACATAGGAAGAGCACTACTTGAACGTGTACATATATAGGCCTATGTACTGTATATATGTGAGTGTCTGTGATGGCGCTATGAGAAAAAGGGTGAAATTATCTGTACCTGTGCAAGATCAGAGTGTCATTGTCAGACGATTCTTTAGAAAATTCTGAAGACGAAAACCCTTGAAAATCTGTTATACTTGAAGACTTGCATTACTGATATCTTTCAAACAAAGAGCACGCACTAGAGACTATGTAATATGGAGAAGTGCAAGTTATATCATGCTATACCTAGATACGCTAACTCTAGAAGTATACCAACCGCAATCCGATCGTCAAGTTCTGATGTAGTTAATGATTGTAGTTTAATATATCTCTGGAATTTTGAAATTTCAAACAATTTTCTGCTCCCAGTATTCCCAAGTATTTGCTGTTCTAAATTTGTGGTCAAGCTGGTGTTACATATAGATATATATTTCCTGTACATGCTGTATATGCATGCTACAAATGACAGCTCTCTATCATTCATTCCTACAACTAAAGAGATAAATCTTTCTCGAGATTTCATGCATTCCAGTGCACTATAAAAAGGTAATTGTTTTCTCGCATTTTTATGCGAATATTTGCAATCTTGACAACAGTATTACGTGTATTTCCCTAAGAATATTCAGTCGGCATTGCTCGAGACAGCTTCATAACTCCTTGAGGTCCCCACAAAAGGCATCGCTTCGTGAGTGCCGCGATTCTCAACTTTCAATCTGGGAGATAGAAAGCAGCGTTTCTTTGAGCGCTTTGGTTATTTTCTTAGAGCTCGAAGGATGTATCGGTGCCTCAGAAACTTTTCCTGCAAGTTCCATCCTAAAAATTCTTTGAAGTAGCACGTATTGTCTGGCCAGGTATTTGATTCTGGCACTGAGGTATTTTAATAATGCCTCTATAAGACAGCAAATAAATGAACACGTGCATGAATTTTATTGTTGAACTGTCTATATGTATTGTTTTGTCTATGCTATAGTTCACTTATGAGTCAGTGTGCAAGCTGTTTTATTAATTATCCCAACAATTATCTCTATTTCTCAATAGTAAACATATTGTGCGCGTTTTGATAGATAGGTTTGATAGGTTTATTACACACAGACATATTTTATATTACAAGTATTTGGTAAAGTAGTAGTACACTATAGAATAATGCATCTGTGTAGCCACTGAAAGTTTGACAAAATTTTTGGGCAACATAAAACAAAAAACAAAAGCTAATAAATTTGCATGATGTATTCTTTAAAACGTTTTTTTAAGACATTATCAGAAATGGGAAGTTTATTGAGAAGAGTTGCAATTTGAAATACTGTAGCGCGTTTCTCAACGTCAATACGCACAGTTGGGAGATTGAGAACAGTATGTCTCAGTTTGGGGACTAAAATACTTTAGAAATACTACAGGATGATTATAGAACACAAATCGAAAAAATTTAAGTAAGGAATAGTTGTAAACATCCTGAAATTGCAACATTTGTAAAGACAATTACATGAGATATTTGCACATGCATGAGAGTGAGAGAATCTGTGCTATGCCGATAGCACACAATAATAATTTTCCCCTGAAAAGAACACTGCTATTGAAATTAGCGCAAAATCAATGGCAGTCGAATATAGTAGCCTTGATATACTGAATTTTTGATAATAGCCTTAATAAGTAACGTGAATCAGACGCAGCATATCACTGCACCAGCAAGCAAATATTTCAATGTGGGGAAGATGATAACACGCATTTATTTCAAAAAGATTTCAGATTATTAAAGTTACTCAAATTAACAATGAAAATAATAGATGACGCCT
This sequence comes from Parhyale hawaiensis, assembly GCA_001587735.2. NCBI lineage: Eukaryota > Metazoa > Arthropoda > Malacostraca > Amphipoda > Hyalidae > Parhyale > Parhyale hawaiensis. Next base: position 667,477 of record LQNS02278081.1, read on the forward strand.
AAATGTGGCGAGCGCGTGATATTTTGTAGGCAAGTTAGTTCAGTGGATGACGTGTGAATGTGGTAGGCCTACCAACATCTTAAATGTCAGTATATGTAAGTTGGCAAAGTGGATGATGCGTGTATCCGGGATATGCATGATTGTATATATATGCAAGTTAGCCGGCGAAGTGGATGACGCATCCACGTGAAGGCCACGAGCTAACAGGCAGGTGAGCTAACGAAGTGGATGATGATCAGATGCATTGGATATGAGAAGACAAAGCGTATTGAAGCTACGCTTTATATCCCTTTCGCGGCCTGGAACGTGTTATCGGCTATCGATATCGGCATAGCACNAGTGGATGGCGCATCCACGTAAAGGCCACGAGCTAACAGGCAGGTGAGCTAACGAAGTGGATGATGATCAGATGCATTGGATATGAGAAGACAAAGCGTATTGAAGCTACGCTTTATATCCCTTTCGCGGCCTGGAACGTGTTATCGACTATCGATATCGGTCGGCATAGCACAGATTCTCTCACTCTCATGCATGTGTAAATATCTCAATTTTTGAAAAAAAAGACTTGGGTCTAGAAGAGCAGCAATATAGTATGGCTTAGAAAGTTAGAAAAGTGCAAGGTAATTCAATTTCAACAAGCTTTCGAAATTCTTGTTGAAATATTTTTTTTGCCTCTTTTACGCTCGATTATCTATTGAGAGTTTCACAAAAGTTTTACTTCGCCTTATTATTTTGCGCTCAACGCCCGAAACGAGGATGTTCTGTTTGTAGTCACACAAATATTGCTTTTTGGATAATTTATTATGTCCTTCCACATCTATCAATCAATGGACTCCCCTTCATCAATGAGGACGAGGTCTAGGCGTCGTCGAAAGGCCACGCATAGTTTACGGACGTATGTAGTCTATATGTAGGCTCAAGCGTTACAAAGAAGGGGCTTTGTTGTTGACACGTGGGGGACCACTGAACTGTCCTGGACGAAGCTAAAACAATTTTGTTCTGTTTATTCGCAATCGGTTCCACAGTGACGATGAAGATCACATGCCTCTTCAAATCGCTAAAATATAACGAAAGCGTTTTTGACGTAGCTCTTATATGCGGATCAATAGTAGAAATCTTTTACACGACCAAGCTCTTTTCACATTCACTGTTTACGCCCTGCATGGCCCCTGGTTGCAGAGATTTTTTATTTCGCAAGTCGAGTTCTGCTTCACCTGGGTTCATTTTTAAAGGCTTTCCTAATAGTCAATCGGTTGACAACTCGCGGTCTATCCGAATGAAGTCGATTTTCGCGGTCTTCGCCCTTCCTCATCGCATCTGTAACTCTGCGGACGACCATCCGGCTGACTTTAGTCGCGTGTCGATGTCCGGCTTGTTTCTTATACGAAGGAGAGCAGATATCTCAGTTATTCTTTTTGCTTCCACTGTGGCATCTATGCACTTCGACACTATCTACTGCTATAATATTGCTCGAAAAGGGATCTATTTGAGCTTAAGTAATTTTCACGCGAAACTATTTTTACTCGTTATAGTTGATCGCAAGCATGTGAAAGTGAAGTATGACGTACAGGACTTTTGCATTACCTGATACTGCTGTTCTACATTTGCGAATATCCCTAAATTTTTCAAAGTTTCTTTTTTTGCCCATCTTCTTTCAATATGCATAGTCCATGCGCTAATATTCCTCACGCACATAAAAATAAAAAATATTTCATTATTTGTGTCACAAATTCAAAGATGGAAGTTCACCACGTCTTTAGTTGTGTTATGTGGATAGTAATATTTACCACAAGTGAACATGCAGATGGGCATTGCGGATGTGATGAAACGTCTCAACTGCGGTCTTATCTTCACACAAATGATGACTTATATTTTGTAGAGCAGTGCTCTATGTCTGTGAAAATGTCTCTACTATTTTATTATTCAGGAATAGAAGACAAGTACTTTTTCTTAGCATTTTTGGCTGCTGACTGTCTCTTTACGTTGGCACCAACATCAAGCTTGGAGTCTACAAATCAATTGGTGGCTTCATTTCTTTAATTGATGGCATTTTCATAGCCGTGTTCAAGTTTTAGAAGTAAAACACAGACGGTATATGACGACCAATAAGGAGCATAGGCACCCTGATATAAGAATAACTTGCACAAATGTAAGTAATGTGAAAAATGCCTTCCATTAGCAACGGCTGTTGTTATGTTAATTACCTCCGCCAAGGAGTTCTTCTGTATCTTTGTTTTTATTTGTCTGTCACCAAGATAAATCAGAAAGTTAGATACGGGTCATCTTAAAATTTGCAGGATTGTTACTCATGTTACGAGGAAAAGATGATTAAATTATGGTGAAGATAAGTTCAACCGTTTGCTTGTTTGTCTACTTATTTTTCTTGGTAGCCTAACTCAGCAAAAATTATCGAAGGATTTTTATGTAACAACTATTAGGAATGTTTTAGGAACGATTGACTATAATTATGATTATGTGTTACTATTATTGTCTGTTTAACTGTGTGTTTGTTCTACTGTTTGTCAGCAACACAACCCTAGAAGTAATGACCGGATGTACAAGAAATTTGTAGGAACTGTTAGGATGATGAAAATGCACAAATGACCAAATTTTGATGATGATTTATTCACCCATTTGTGTGTTTTTATCTCCTTGTTAGTCAAAGCATAACTCAAGAAGTTATGGAGAATTTTCAAGAAATTTACACTGCTAGGATTATTACAATGAAGAAATGACCCAATTTTGGCGATGATAAAAAGAAATTTCGAATTGAGAACTATTGTAAATCTTTTGTTAACACTGCATTGCTTGCGAGGTATATATGCGCTCTCGAAGTTTGTTTCTAATTATGGACTTTGTAATGAATAAGAAAAGCCTCCGAAACATTATATCTAGAATATGTTTTTACGTATATATATTCCATGCAGCTATAGCTTTCCAGAACTTTTCCAGTTATATCCTGCAAATGTTCTTAAAATGGGACATGAATCAAATTAAGATTAATTTTTACACTAATTTGGGCCGCATCTTTGTTTTTTAGGCGGAGCCAGCCTCTATTTTCTATAAAAAAATAAATATAAACTCTCCCATGAGCAGAGCTTCAACAGAGAAAGAGTTAAGGGATGAAAAAAAAAATTATTCTACAGAAAACAAGGAAATTTCCTCAATTTCTACTTTCATGCATCCGGTTGTGCGTTTGGCCGCTGTCAAGTCAAAGGCATAGCCCTGCTGCTTTGGAGGATTTCTTCAAAGAGATTTTTTTAGATTCCAAGAGTCGGAAGAAATGAAGGAATTTGTCGCCCGGAGGCAGAAGAAAATATGGCGTGGCGTAGAGCAGAAAAAAACTGTAACCCCTCACCCGGAGGTATCGGACTTCCGATACATAAAATACAGGAAATGGCAAATACGGGCCATAAGAGCTTTATAAATCTGTGCAAGCACAAAAATATTGCTAACTGCATAGACAAAGGGTGCTTGTAAATTCCTCAGTTTGCGCAAAAAATGCTAAGTTCAAAGCATTTAATCGCGGTTTGGGGGGGAATAACTTTTACTATAATCCAATGAAATATGTCGTGACAGCAAGTACAGCAGATGAACTCCGAAAGCGTTTCTGGATTGCCAAACTGAATCTTAAGTATAGACAACGCGATAACTAAAACCCGTCACTAATCAACATCCTATTCTGGTACTGCAAGTATTTGAACAGCACGATCGCAACACATTAGGCTCCTTGCAGTTAATGGAGAAGCGAGCACTGCCATCTTCAATCTACAGTGGACTGTACTGTATAGTATGTATCTCGGTAGCTCCTTTTAAACATCGTCAAACTTGTCGCCATTTATATTTCTGATGCAATAAATATATTTGAGAATTAAAAGACAGAAGACCTTATAGTGGACTACCCGACTAATTCCCAGATCTGGACATTACTACAGCCGATCGAAGTGAAAAAAAAACCCTGGTTAATGCTGTTTCGAAACTATCCAAAATGTAGTCATAACAACAGCCAAACAGTACCAATATCTTGTTTAATGCTGTTTTAAAATTATAACTGGGACTACAATTGGCAGCACTCTAGGCCACTAGTAATTAGTTTCGAAGTTTTAGATGCGGTTAGAAATTGTACGCTTCGGCATATATACATTCTGAACATTAAAAGTTGCACATTGGTATAGATTTGTAACCCTTTAATATTTACTACCGAGAAAATATAGAAATATATATGAAATTAATTATATAACAGGTAGAGAGTAGAAAAAGAAAGATCTGACAAGCAACGACATTTTCAACCCTAGTCTACATCAATGCAAAAAGTACCATATTGATAACAATCTTAAATGACGATTTTTGCCTTTACATCATCATTTTACTTGAATTCTTTACCTGTTGAATCTTCCCGTTTTTCTCTAGCCTTTTATTAATTCAGTAATTACAGCGAGCGGCATCGATGTGAAAGCGAGGCTACATAGGCAACAGTGTGGGGCAACAATTAATGCCTCTTGAGCAATATGAGTTTGGGGTTTCAGTGCATGCCATGCTGTAGCCTCGTGTAGTTGTGCTATGCTACGAGCTGTGCATTTCCGCAAGCACTTTATTTTTCCCGCTCCGAATTAATTCATAACCCACCATGTACTGCACGTTGCAGAAGCTTATCATATTAAAATGGGCGTAGAAGGAGCAGCATCGACTGCTAAATAATTTTGAAATTATTTCACTAGATTCAAAATATCCCTATCGACAACTATGCCTGTACAGCGCGATACCTTAATTACGGGAATGCGTTTCAATATAGCGTTTGTTCGTTTAGCGCTTACAATAAACCAATGTCGTAAAGTCGCTGGGATTTCGTTAATTTTCTGAGATATAGATAGACTATGCACCAAAGATGACGGTCCGCTCTCTGTTTCGTAGTGTATGGAATCCTTTGGCTAATTTAGTAAAGCAGTAAAGTTTCAATTAGCAATCCATCTAGAAAATAGAAACAGAGCTTACTATTATTTTCCCTTGTGCCTTTCATTGGTAAAGTCATTCAAATAGCGCCGTTTATGAGCGATGACGGGTGCATGGTTAATGATAAACAAGAAATGAGCAAAATACTGAGCACCCAATATCAAAAAGTTCTAAGGAACAAATATCGCAGTTCCGCAATTTCACAATTAGAATCATCTAGAAACCACTTAAATGACTTTCAATTAATAACGCTCAACATCGTCCTAGCCATCGACAAACTAGCCATCAACATCCTACAGTATACTGTACGACGCATGATGTTGAACAAAAGAGAATTTTTTAAGGGACCTTAAAGTGGGTATGGAATATAATGCTTCTTCACGAATGGAGCGCGGATGGCAAGAAATAGAACGTACTAGTCCTTCGAAGCTTCTCTTCATGAGAGGTCGACATAATGCTCGCTTTATGGAAATAACTGGCTCTGCCTAAGATAGAAAACTATTTGCTTCTTTGGATAACGAATAAACGGAAAAACTGAGAACGCCTCGAAACTGTTCAGATTGTTGCCAGATATTCGGAACAACTGGTCGCATTTGCTAAATACGATTCCCGATCAGAAATGGCGTTGTAGCAGTTGCAACGTAAGCTCTGACAAATTCACCGCTCGAGGTGCATTCAGCAGAATACCCAGTCATTTTTGGGACGCTGCTAGCACTTTAACTGCGCAGGTAAAAACTGCTGGACTTGTAAATACTTATGAAAAGTGCCAGATAAACCAGCTGTAAATAGTTACATGTAATGTGGAGATGACTCGCTGCTGGCTCTCCTCCTGGTCACAGAATGTAGCATCATCAATGCACCAGACGAATGGAGGGCATTACACCACCTAGACCTTGTCTGAAAAAGTTCAAAGGTTATAGAACATTGGGTCCTAAAAACGTCCACCGTGACGAAGAATGCATTTATTAGCAAAAATGCATTTGATCAGCCTAAAGGGCATCGGTGGAGAGAGTTATAAAACTATTGCCATGTCATATTGATGTTTTAATTCAAACAATGATTGTCGCCCTGCGGTAACCCATGTTGAAAGATTCGTGTTCCTTGCTAGTATATACAATTCTTGAATTACCATGAATAGATTCGTTTTTCTTCTGAGGTCCCATATTAATTATAACTAGAGCACTCTGAAAGCGCATACCTCCGCCAAGTGAGGCAACAGTAGCAAAAAATTCAAGTTGACTCTGAAACCATAATTTTCTTTGTATAAACTCCAAAATCTAATCATTTGTGCCTTTTGATAGTAATAATAGCTAGTGCAATTTTCTTGAAGATCCGTTCATAGCTTTTTGAGTTATACTGTTAACAAACGTAATGACAAACATGAGTCAAACATACAAACGAACAAACCGATCTGCACTAAAATTTAATCATTTATGTCTTATGACATTTCTGACAACTCCTATAAATTTCATAAAGATCCATTCATTATTTTTTAGTTATTGTGCTAATAAGCATAGAATTAAAAACAGTGACAAACGAATGAACGAACTAACTGATCATTATCAAAACTTGACCATTTATTCTTTGTTATATACCTAACACTTCATGTTAATTTCATCAAAATCCATTCATAACTTTTTGAGTTATAACATTGAGAAATATGAGGCAGACAAACAAACAAACGGATGGACATATCTTCACCAAAAGTTAATCATCTGTTCCTCCTAACATACCTAACAATCCCTGAAAATTTCATCCAAATCAGTTCATAACTTTTTGAGTTATCTTGGTGACAGACAGAGAAAGCGACAGACAGACAAACACGAAGATAACATAACCTCCTTGGCGGAGGTAATTATTGCATTGCAATTTCATCGATTGCCCACAAGGCTTATCTGTGATTTCGTATTGGACTATTAAGTAAATGTAGCTATTGTCTACCGGTAGATCCTTTGGTACAATAAAACTGTTCATCAAGAAAATTTCAGCGTGATGCGTCATGAGTTTACTCTTCCCTACCATGCAGCGAACAGGAACGCAGTCGAGGCCACTTGGTGGCTGCGGAGCGATAATGCTGCATTTCAAAAGTCCTTTGAAAAGTTTGAAGTAGCTCTATAGCGGGGAACTTCGCACGGTGAACTGCAAAAAGCCGCTAGAAAGTGTAGTATCCAATTTACTTAAGTATTCAATTGCAAGGAACGTCTGCTCTGTGCGATGAGCAATGAAACTTCACCGAGCTAGAGCAAAGTTTGCCAATATGGGAGCTTCTGGGTGAGGGTTCCGCTAAGCTCCTACATGCATTCGCCGCATTAGCCTATCATAACCTTAATTTTCGTGCAGAGGTGTACTGCGCTAAGCATCGTACAGCCCCTTAGCCTGCATCTAAAACTTATCAAAGTACATACTTCGGGAGGAGAAAACATTTGTGATAAGTATCTTGTTTAGTAAATGTTCCGTTACACTATTTGTTACATGTTTATGATCAAGTTGAATAATGAAAGTAACTTTCCGAAAAAATTAACCTCATATTTCTTCCAATAGATAATTATTATTATTAGCAATAATTAGATTGGATTAGATAGGCGGCAGTAGACGAACCAAAAGGCCCATTCCCAAAGAGACAACGGGACTTACACCCCGGCCCTCTATGAGCTATTGCCATGCCATTATGTTAGTAGGATGTAGAGGAATGGAGAAACGAAAGGAGAAAAAATGGAAGACGAAAGAGAAAAAAGAAAGGAGAAATAAAATAGAAGGGGGAGAAGAATCTACGCCAAAGCGATGGTCATGAATGCCCGCAAGCAGGATCGATGGCCGCTGATATGCGGAGCTTANGCCTCACTAATGCCTTGTACAAGGGAACGATGATGTCCTTGGACTTGTATTCGAAGTTTTTGGTGATGAATCCGAGTACTCTGCTTGCCATTTTCACACTCTTGTCAACTTGCTGACTGTGTTGTAGCTTGTTTGTAATAGTGTTTTCTAAATCACGTTGTTGGGTGACAGTAGCCAATTCCGTCCCATTCATTTTCAATGGGGTGGAAGAGTTCACCAGCCCTACGTGCATTACTGAGCATTTGTCGACATTAAAGTTCATCTGCCGCGTTGTGCTCCATTCCATGAGGTGGTCAAGGTCTTGTTGGAGCTCAGCTCTTTTCATTGTAGGATGCCATAGTTTTGTATCATGCGCAAATTTACTGATTTTACTACGGATGTTAAGCTCGAGATCATTGATGTAAATTGAGAACAGAAGTGGGCCAAGCACGCTACCTTTTGGAACTCCTGATGAAACCTGCGTCCAGTCGCTTGACTCTCCTTGAAGCTTCACTCGCTGCTGCCGACAATGTGTATTTCTGCCAATAGCAGCAAAAGAATTCAGATAATCTGCTCTCTTCCACGAGTACCCCACCAAAACGAATATCGTCTAAGGGCTAAAGTCATTTGGATGACTATCAGCATAGTCACTGGTAGGTTAAGGAAGAGTGAAGTCTTCAAATATCGATCTCTGTCAATCTGACCCCAAGTCGGCAAACGATTAACTAATAGGAAGGCTGTAGCAAATAAACACAGGCAAAAAATAACTCAGCTTGCGAAAAAACATCTCTGAGGCTACAGTGTCCAGGCCCGCTAACAGTAAAGAGGGGAAGTCCTTGAGGTCAGTGGAAAGACTTCTGCTGTTTACATCCACAAGCTGATTTAAGAGCGCAGTTATTGTTTTTCAGGATTTATGGAGCCCTGAAAACCGCCTCGTCGTTGTCTCTGTTGTCTTCTGATCCCTAAAATCTAGGGTAATCTAGCGAACGTTCAGTGTAACCCGCGAACCTGTGGCGCCACATAAGGCTGCACGGCAGTCGCGGTTGATCAGTGGTGGCTAGTGGATGTACCATCGTAGCCGAGTGTCCCGTTTCCGTAATTCGTGGCATTTTAGAATTGAGCCATCGTTTTTTTTTCTGGAGGCGCTACAGGCTTTAAGCCCTTGGTGTATATCTGGACGCCTAGAGGGGTGCAAGGAGGGTACGGAAGCGATAAGCAAAAACCGCGTTAGCTGCGTTGCCTTTGTCACTCTGCACCACGGTGCAGCACGGCCTCTGTATGTATCATTGACGCTAGTGCACTGCGTGAGGTTCGTATTGTGCAACACAATGGTTACGTCTACAGTGCTTGTCTTGCTTGGGCACGAGTACGGTCACGAGCGTGACAGTAGTGTGTCGCACCCTTTTACAGTCTCAGATGAGAAACCCTTCATTTTGATCCGATCTTAAACACGCAGAACGAACGCGTTGGTAACTTCGGCTTTCGCAAATCAGAGGTCGACTACATGTTCACCTCCATTTGGACCCTCAACGAAGAAAGACTTCGTCCGCAAATATGCCCAGCCCTCTAACGAGGCGTAAATCTTGTCCTTACTGTTGAAAGCAAGAATATTTATTTATATTATCATGAACTTACACCCCACCCAGAACATCACTGGCTTCAGCGTTGGAATACAAAGTGCAAGACATTGGTGTAGGAGGCGGGGAGAAGGGGGGGAGGGCAGTTATCTCCCCTCCAAGTTCAGGTGACTGCTGAAATTCGGGTAAACGGCTTTGTAAATTTTATTCAAATGCGCGAATATCCCAAGCCATGTTCCCCAATTTCAGCACTCACCCGAACCTAGGGGTAATGACCTATAAGACAACTCATTCACCGTACAGAAACAAATACAATGTTATAGATTCGATATCTTGAGAAATATAATAAAGATATGTTAACTAAGAAACACGGCGTAGTTTTTACCGAACATGTCTTGAAGAAGGGTTGCTACTTAAATACATACCGGGTGTTCCTAAATTGTTTCCACAAAATGAAACTATAGGTTCCTTACAATAAAATAACCATATTTTACTCTATTGATGCATATCCGAAAATGTCTACTTTTAAAGGTACGTTGACTTAAAGTTCAGTAATGCGATTCATTTAATCGGTGGACTATTGAACTTTGAGCGAAGATAGAGATGCACACTGATAATTTGTTGACATTGATCACTTTAATCTGCACCGTACCTGATTTCAGACGACCATGAACCTTCTACCTTCCGAAGAAGAACTGTCTGATCGGCAGGATCGTTGACGGCTGCGAGAGAATTCGTGAAACTCCAGGCATCTTTGATTGGGTTCGGCAATCGCTACGTCGGCGTCTTCGCGTATGCACTGCTGTTAATGGGAAGAACTTTGAACAATTTCTGTAACTATGTGACATATGAACTCCTGTTTTCCTTAAAATAAGCATAGTCTGACAGTTATTGTTCATTTACCCTACGACATTCGCCGATTTAGGGCTAAGTACCTTTAGAAGTAGACATTTTCGGATATGCGTCAATAGGGTAAAATATGGTTGTATTATCGTAAGGAGCCTATAGTTTCATTTTTCGAAAAGAATCTAGGAACACCCGGTATATATGAACGCTATACAATAACTCGTAATGCGCATCTTACAGGTATACACACCATATGTACATATGATATAGCTACTGTATATATATTGTATCTACCGTTTACGTATTGTATCTATTGTGAATGCTGTAGGGTGATCCTGTCACGCTTTATGGAGCTGTATGGTGAATATTGGCGTCTGTGCAAGTTAATTAGCTGCTAACTATATATCGGCATGGCACTTGTGAAACTGCTATGGTCCTTCCGCTATATCGACACACCAGTACTCTACTCTGACCGCTGTTCGCTTGTACCTAGCTTGAGCGGTTTGATTCAACCCTAGATGTTTGTTAGACTCACCCGCTGTCACCAAAATAATGTAATGCAATTAGGTAGCTTTAAATTGTTTAGACCTCATTCATGAGGGTCCGATTTACAACTTTGCGTCAAGTTAAGTTTCCGTCGGTAACGCAAGTTGAGAGCGCTACAGGCATTCAAAACTCAATCCTAGCCTTCCGGACTCAATTGTTTTGTCAGTCTAAAGTTGCAATCAGTTTGACATTAGTGCGGGGAACTTGATACAAATCCAACAAGCAAGATTGTATTTCCTTAAAATTTACCCGGCGTTCGTTTAAACGATGCCATTACAAATAGTGTTGTCTGATATTTAATTTTGGCATGAGAGACTAAACCTGATTAGATTAGCTTGTTCATGTCCATCAAAACTGGGTGAATTGAACATGTTCTACCTAGTAAACAGACAACAGCTGAGTCGAGCCAAGACAAAGCATTTGGTACTTTTTACCTGTACATACATATATTCCTACACTATATAGTCACTAGCAGAGTTTAGATTTGCAAAACGCAACGCAAAATGCAAATTTCTCGATTTAGCTAAAAACTGCAAGACGCATGGCGCATAGGCTACTGCGCAAGGGCCAGTATGACTGCAGGAGTATTAATTTCCTTACTCAATTTTATAGGAACAAACAAACAATACACTGTGGGTGATAACCTGAAGTTTCCTGGGTACTAAATTAAGTTCATTCAGTGCATGGAATGCATACCGTGCAATTTAATTGAAACGAGGGATAGCTCGGTAGAGCCTCCCTCTTATATTCAATGTTGTAGATGAAGCTCTATCTCCACGGAAAAGAATATGTTAGGTATGACGCCTCTATAGTTAAAATAAAAACTACCCTGGGCTCTAGAATGGTAGATCGTGCTAATAGTTATATGAAAATACTTGCTAGTAAGTTAGCGATTACCTCAAAAATCCGTGCAAAATTCCAAGCTAGCATAAAATAGTGTAGTTTATCTAGCAAAGCATTTTTTTAAAGTAAATTTATGATAAGGTCTTACCCATGCTCGATGCTTTTTGGACAGTTAATCCAATTCTATTGAAGCATAATTACTGGCAAATAAAAGTTACTATAATTCTTTTTCATTCGATTAACAGCAAGATAGTGGCAATTTACTCATGAAGCAGTCATTAGCTACTAGCCATAATTCCAATGATACCAACGTTTATGCTAAGTATTCTCATGTTAGTTTATTACTATTCCTAACGGGACCGGCGAGAGTCTGGGGTAGATACCCGTCCAATCCGTTGAAGTCTGTGCATGGTCACTGAAATTTTGACTTCAAATTTAAAGAGTAAAAAAAAGTCCTACAGTTGTAGAGATCCTGCTATCGAAAGTCACTTTCTTACTTCATCAGCGAAAGTTTGCAGTATGGAAATTATGAAATATATCCGTGAAGCTTACCACTTGATTTTTCTCGTATCTCTAACACTAAAAGCATGACGGACGGAGATGTGTACACGTAGGTACATAGTGATGGTCGCAGATACTGTACGACTAGCGGGACCATTCATACTTCTTTCGATGAATGTGCTGCAAAATGTAGCAGACTCTTAGTCATATTCCTTGTATAACGTTTTCAGTTTCAATTTTATTACATCATTATGATTTTAAGTGATGCGCAGATTACATTTTTCTAGCTACTCCTTTGTTTTATATTTTTTCTAAAAACCTGTCGAGCATCCGAGTGTAAGGGCAGAAGTTAGACCTGCAGACATGCACAATCACCAGATGCGTTACTGATGAAGGAATGGAGTCAGAAGCAAATTGAATATGGATTATAAAAGCTTAATGCAACACTATGTAATGCAGACAATAGTGAGACATACTATATTAACTCATGACTACTGCACATTTGACTCTAGAATTCACTCTGCAAAATGAGTGCAGCAGTAGTTGAAGACTCTGGAAGTCATAGCCCCGTAGCAATTTGAATATCCATATCTGCAATACTGCAGGTGTAATAGTTGATCCTTTATATCTGTGCTGCCCCAAGAGTTAAAACCATGAATCAGCTTCTGGGACCCCAAAATTTCTGTCAAGGCTACAAATCCGTAATGTAAGAATGTAACAGACGCAATAACTACCAACTAAAGCCAGAAGGACGGGAGCCACGGATGAAAGAACAATCTCGTATATATGGCTGTGGTAACTGTTATATACTCATTGCTCTTTCAAATACTAAATTTTCTCCTTATTTAATTAACAATGATTAAATATCCTTTCTCTATCTGACGCTGTCATCATTAGCTTGTGAATTACTCATTGCTACTAAGCAGTTTCTTCTATCACGCGGGTGATTCTATCGATATCTATTTTGTCCAAAAGAAATGCTCCATTTTTCTATACGCCTGCAGCGAAAAGCTAGTACTACCCACATCCGTTTTATTTCGAAAGTACAGTACAGTCCCTCCACCAGGCTCCATAAAGAACCGCTTTAGCATAAATGAATATTAGAGCGTATTGCTGACGCTAAACCCAATAATTGGCTGCTAATGAAGCAAGCAACTGTGAAATGTGATAATTAGAGGCTCATTTTAGTCCACTCTCCATCTGGCAGCGAGCGTGCAACTTAAACAGTATATCGGGATGCCGCTAATAGCCTATTGCTCCAGGGCATATCAAATATCAAAGCCCATTCCAAATGAGGGCGGCAGTGATGACAATATATTGAATACCTTTGGCCCCCTAGCGGCTGCATTAACTATAACAAATGCGAAATATTTAATAGGCACTGCCGCCAGAAAAGCCAAACATTTTATCTAGCTGCATTTGAAATCATCGCTGATAAGTGCTATAGGCAAATATGGCACTCACCAGTTTGGTGCTTAGCTTTGATAGATGTCTTTGTCCTGTTCATAGTAGCATATTTATATTAGTGGATGTATTGATATATGGACATTAGCGCTATGGAAGCACTTCTCCTCCAGCTCTATTGAAAGCGCTCTGCAATGCGTTGTATAGTTTAGCGCTGATAGATGTCTCACGTCATCCCTGTACGATTTAATAGTTGTGTTTCGTTTTCCCCATCGGCATTACCATCAATGAAGAAAATAGGAAGTTAACTAAGCAGTTGTATTTCATGTGGTCACAGTTGTCTAGGTCCATCTTCTGTATCTATTTTCTATAGTCTGACCATTTTATCAAGACAGTTCGGCCGTGGGCAAATTCTTCTCTAGATTTGACAATTCTATGGGTATTTCTGAAATTTTGTTCGGCCCATATCTTAGCCCCGCCCACTACCTGTATGTAGAGAAATCTCAGAAATACCCACAGAATTGCCACAGCTGTAGAGGAATTTGACGTCGACCGAACTGCCATGTCAAAATGGTGGGACTATAGCTTGTATGAAGAGTTTTTTGAGTCCGATACCGACGACACAGCTTTCTTGTAGCTACTACATGAAACCATTGACGTGAATGCTAATGCTCAGAGTGCAGGCGTACTGAACGTGCTCACACCGAATCTGAGCTTAGGGGTTATTACACTTGACGTTTAAGCAAACTTTGTGTTTCTTGGAAGATACAGTATTAGTCGGTAAAATAGTGGGTTCCATTCGAGTGTACACGTAATTGCAATAAAAATTCGGTGTGTTGCAAAACGAGAATTAATGGGAACGCCATTGGTCATATCTAGAAGATGATAAATAATAAAGAAAGAACAGACCTGGGCTGTTTTTGATGCTGAGTCAACTCTAACCTGGAAAAGTAATGCTACAGTAATAGCTTTGATACCATAGTGGCAGAATACTAGAGTGTCAGCCTCCCTCACACGCTTACAGTCGATTGAGCCTGTGTTCAACACAGGCAAGATAGCTGGCATCTTGCTATCCTTGGCTTGCTTAGTCGGTATTTCTAGCATTCAAACACTACAGCGGGGCAGTGACCCTATATAGAAAATTGATGCGGGGGGAGGGGAGGAGGAATAAAAGTTGTGACCCGCCACCGCCATGGGCTTTAATATTTTATCCACTCCTCCGGGCCAGCATGCATTTATCTACAGCACGAGCCACTACACGTGGATTTTCCACTTGGGTTGTACAAGCAAAATTTTAGCGTATCTTAATCGAAAAATCCTATAATGCCGGAAACAC
>LQNS02278081.1:689954-706962 GCA_001587735.2 Parhyale hawaiensis
CTTTACGGCACGTAAATAGTCTATTTACATAGTGTTTTCAGAGTATGCATCAGAGTGCAACACCATCACTGAGCATCACCCTTCGCCCCTCCCACTGTGGCCTGTGACCTGCCACACCATTGGTTGCCTTGAGACTGTACTTGCTGAAAGGTTCAGGAAAAAAAAATTCGCCGGACCACTGCATCAGCAGTATGTGGCCTATATAAGGGTGCAGTACAGCGAGCCCGTCGGATTACTCTTCTCACGTACCCTGGTGCACCAGTACCTTAGGTCAAGCCCGGTCCACACGAAAGTTGAGTATTATACTCGCTATTGGGTATTAGTCCAGTACATCTTTTTGCTGCAGTTGGGGGAGAATATAGTCTATGCTGTTAGTTTCTTCCTCAGTTTACCAGCATTTCTGTGCAAGTGCCTCTTATTCAGAATTTTGGTAGAATAGCACTGAGCGTTTCGATTTGTTCCTAGATGTTCTTTTGGTCTGATGTCTTTAAGATTATTTGATCTGGTCACGAGCAATCTGTGTTAGCTCGCTTAATTTGCTTTTCAATTCAATTGTAATTAGCTGCCTTTAGATTCCACTCGTTACTTTATCTAGCTGTTTACTCTTCGTTGTGCAGCGTGTTTATATTCTGTTTGTACCTGTAGCTTCTATAGTTGTTGACACCTGGGCTGAACAGTCAGAATTTCAGCGTCGTATTCATGAGTGGTCAGGTGATTGGTTTGCAGTTCGTGTGTTACTTCTAGCAGGTCTTTACCTGCCAATCCATTAGAAGTGACTCAGTAACGAAGCTTTAAAGCCATTAAGATACATTTACTGGACCACTAGCAACTCGAAAATGTTCCGTGACACAACCGACTAATTCGATCAAGTTTCCATCTCACGTAAGCACTATATGTTGTCGATTTGAATAAATGCTGTTGACTATATTAGGAAAATTATATATGGTTGTATCACGTATGAAAGCACACAATTTATTGTAGTTCGCATACGACCCTTTAGGTCGCAGTGTTTGTTTCTGTTTGTCCTGTTTTCGGACTATGTAGTTCGCATACGACCCTTCAGGTCGCAGTGTTTGTTTCTGTTTTTCCTGTTTTCATACTATGTAGTTCGCATACGACCCTTCAGGTCGCAGTGTTTGTTTCTGTTTTTCCTGTTTTCATACTATGAAGTTCGCATACGACCCGTCAGGTCCCAGTATTTGTTTCTTGTTTTTCATGTTATCGTATTATGTAGTTCGCATTCGACCCTTCATGTCGCTGCGCCTCTTGGTAGCTTACGATTACAGAGTAACACACCAATAACTTGCACTCCATACTACTATGAATCTATCGACATCGATTCTCACAAGATTCATATCAAACTGTTGCGGCAGTGTAATGCCTCCAGTGTAACCAGTTTGCCATAGTAACTTCTAATGTTTGTTTCTGAGTAGCTAGAATTATATCCTACTTGTTAGTTAAGAACTTCGATCAACCCTGTCGGAATCAGACTGATTTCAGAGAGTGTGTTTTGAGCGTAAAAGTTTGAGATATTTCGACTCAAGTTCATTTCGTTTTATATCTGCGGAACAGCTTCTTTGACAAGTTTTGCATTTCGCATGTCACGTTGTTAGCCAGCGGAATAGACAGTGTTCATTCATTTCAGCTGGTGTTATGTTTCTAGATATTGAAAACTGAGAAGAATTATATTAATTAGGAAAATCTCTATGATTGATTGACAAGGAATTTCACATCGTTACATTGGTGCTTTAGCACCACTCTTGTACCACCATGCGAATCTCTGTAACCACAGTTATATAAAAAAAAGAATAGTGTAAGTCCATGACGCTAAAGAATAATTATTGAGTCATTTAAACCTCTTATAAGCTTAAGTCGAAAGCGCTGAAGATCTCTGTTCAATCCCAGATTGGATGCCAAGAACCCTGCATGAAAGTTACAAGAAGCTCCAGAAAAAAGAGCAGTGAACATACAATACGTTTACATGGACTTGTAGTCATGTAGCTGCCTGGACCTGGTGTCGTTGGCACATTGCACCTGGCTTTTGGTTGCTGCATGCGCACAGTTCAAGTTAATCCAAGTTCTAGAAACTTTAGCTAATCGGATTGGATTGACTTTGTTATGTCGGGAGGAAGATATTAACTACATTAAGTACAAAGAATCTATACATGAAGTATCAAAATAATTTTTTTAAAATCAATATGCAAGATATACTGTATAAGTTTGTACACATTTGTAAAACTGCTGAGTTCCCTCTGAAATGATACAATTTTTTTTTTCAAAAGTAGCGTTTTCTTTTGGTATCAGCGTGAATTTTAAAGAGACCTTAACCATATCTCACCAGTTCGTAATTTTTAACTTGCTCAAGGTTTCTTGAGATATAAAATTACAACCTCTAAAACTATACATTACTTTTTTTTCCAAATCTGGTGCAATTTTAACTACTGACCGGCAGCAGCAATGTAGAAAATGTTTGATAAATAAAGTTTCAAATCTAGAATATTCCTTAAAAAAATACCCTGGTACAGGGAATTTCAATTAATTATATATTACCTCTTCGGTTTTTAGTATTCTTAATTATTTTGTGTGTTTTACAACTTCGATCCGATTTACGTTACGTAGTTAATTGATATTGTTTGTATTATATAAAACCTCCTTACATTTTTTTCTATTCTTCATTATTCTGTGTACTGTGTAACTTTGATTGTATTTACATGACTTAGTTGAATAAAATTGATAAAACAATGGTTTTTCTTTATCCTTTGTAACACAGGTTTTTACCTAAATGTATATAGCATAATCCGTAAATGCAATATTAGAAATCTACGTGTCAATGACGATGCACTGCTATTTTTGCAGGGGTCTACACTGATCAGTTATAGGGAACCATTGGCGTAGACAATACTTAGACGGTTTGTGTTACTTTGGAAGAGTTGTATAAGGTTAAAATCGGTTAAATTGCAATAACGTAACGTGGTCTCGTTCATTTTTGGAAGTACAGACTTTTTTAACCGTGAATTTCCACGGGTCCCGCTAGCCACATTATTAATATCAACTATTATTCAGTTTCTGCAATATTATCTATCATTTGAGTCTTAGTATTCTCACTCCTTTCTGCTGTAGCAGCCTTTGTGAACTGAGAAAGTGGGTAAAACTATAAAACTTGTCTAAGGTGTCATGAAACCTGGAAAAACTATACGACTGTACGTGTGAGCAGTTGCACCATCCTCAATGAACTGCACTAATCTTTGGATAAGCCTGTACTTGTTACACCAACTACAATACTGAATAGGTACGCATGCAGTTTTCTACGTAGGTACCTCCATCACCGAAGCTCGTTTCATGTGCCTTTGAAAACAAAGCAGCACTGTCCCCTGTCATGCAAATTTCAATCAAGACCAGTATGAAAGATTTATTGTTAAATTAGTGGCGTTATCATTTTAATTACATAGGACTTTGTACGGTTATTTTAGTTCAGCATATGAGTGTCGCACAAAGCATCGATTACAAGGAGCCTGAACAAAGTCTACACCTACCTATTTTACCATTGCAGTGCACTCTTCAGTAAAAATACTGAATCTACCCTCCACTTTGCAAGTGCATTCGTACTTACAGCTTATTTTTATCCGATGTGAAGAGATTGATCTGCTTACCCTTTTATATAATACAGCAAAATGTGACTCTGGGTACTGAATTAGTATACATACGCTGAATACTATCTTGAGGACGCTTTACTAACCAAACTAGTTGGTATTATTTTCCAGGGCTCACAGTATTGTCGTTATTTTAGACTACGAAAGAACGAAAGAACTACACGTGAGAATGTATGGATGAAAAAACGATGCATCTGAATTCACATTCTATATTTTTCTGAGGAATGAACTCGCTTATTCTCCATCACTGCCGTCTCAACAAGAGCATGGTTCACTTCCATTAAGTCTTTCTCTAAAAGTCCCATGAAATGGAGGAGATATCGAATAATTTCTTGCCTAAAACAGAACGTCTCCTTCTTGATTGCCCAAATTTAAGAGAGCGGGGCAAAATTTTCTCTGGGTCGAGTATCCGTTTAAAGAAAACTCTACCAAAAATATCGGCGTCTCCAAACTTGTCTCGAGGCTCTTATCTAAATTAGCAAACACTGGAAAACTTGCGGTCTCCAGATTCACGTGGAATATTTTTAGGGCGGTCTGAGGTATGAAAGCTAAATTGTGAGGTAATGCGGCGCTGGAGTATGGAGTGTTGGATTCATCTACTGTAAATTTAGTCTGAGGGTGGGGTAGAATGGTTTGAGATAAGAAAGGTAAATTGTGAGGTAATGAAACGCTGGAGTATCGAGGTTTGGGGTCATCTACCGTTGTCAGAGGGTAGGAGAGATAAGTTTGAGGTCAGGAAGGTAATTGTGAAATAATGCGAAATTGCAGAATCAAATTGAAATACAGTAGTTGGAGGGTAGGCTAGTGTGAGACATGCAAGGTAAACTGGGAGGCATAGACCGCAACAGTACTTGACTCTTAAGTCTGACGCTGGCGTCCAAAAGTTGGCCACGGAAAAATGCGATATTCATTCCTTGGTACTCAACATTTTTCTTGCGGAGAAGGTATCTTGGATAAAGCGGGGCCGCACTTGGGCGCTTGCCTGCATGACCGTGTCTGGACTTGTTCATAATAGCTCTTGAGAGAATCTCTTTCTTCCCATTTTGGCTGCCAGCGTCAGAGGCCACTTTTGAACCAGTCACATAAGGACTTGTCGGGATGTAAAGAAAATAGTCAGAACCACAAAAAAATAGACGGAAGTTTCCGTAGCCGCTATGGCGAAACTCGACCCAAAGGCATTCTATAAATATGTAAATGAAAGACGACTCAAAAAAGAAACCATAGGTCCGCTCAAACGACCTGACGGTGAAATCACCAATAACCTAAGAAACAAAGCCACAATCCTGAACTACTGTTTCACCCCTGTATCTACTGTTGAAAATGTTACGAATATTCCTGAACCAGAGCCGATGCAAGTTGCTTCAATTAACACCTGTGTTTTCATGGAGATTGAGATCCTTAAAGAACTCACCCAGCTAAATGTGTACGCGTCCACTGGCCCAGATAATCTTACTCCCCGTGTACTACGGGAAATGGCTCCAGTCATCATGAAGCCACTGCGCGAAATATTTAATCGATCTCTAAGAACGGAAGAAGATCCGCTGGATTGGAAACTAGCAAATGTAATACCGATACATAAGGGGGATAAGAAAAGCCCTAGCAAGTATCGACCAATCAGTCTTACTTCAGTCGTCAGCAAAATCATCGAACGCCTCTCGAAGAAGCTCATCACTGATCACCTGAGGAAGCATCAGCTTATATCCGACACTCAACATGGCTTCAGAAATGGAAGAAGCTGCTTAACAAACCTACTGGACTTTTTCTCAAAAGTTGCAGATATTAAAGATGAAGAAAAGGGTTTAGACCTTGTGTATCTAGACTTCCAAAAGGCTTTTGATAAAGTTCCCCATCACTGGCTAATGAAAAAATTGAAAGCCCATGGCATCCAGGATGACTATTTACGATGGATCAGGGCATTGGCTTACGGGTCGGAAGCAGCGAGTGAATCTTGAAGGAGAGTCGAGCGCCTAGACACAGGTATCGTCAGGGGTTCCACGAGGTAGCGTGCTTGGCCCACTTCTGTTCTCAATTTACATCACTGATCTCGGTCTTAACATCCGTAGTAAAATCAGTAAATTTGCGGATGATACTAAACTATGTCATCCTGCGATGAAAAGAGCCGAGCTCCAACAAGACCTTAACCACCTCATGGAGGGGAGCACAACGTGGCAGATGAACTTTAATGTCAACAAATGCTCAGTAATGCACGTAGGGCTGGTGAACCCTTCCATCCCATTGAAAATGAATGGGACGAAATTGGCTACTGTTACCCAACAACGTGACTTGGGAATCACTATTACGAACAACTACAACACAGTCAGCAAGTTGACAAGAGTGTGAAAATGGCAAGCAGAGTGCTGGGATTCATCACCAGAAACTTTGAAAACAAGTCCAAGGACATCATCGTTCCCTTGTACAAGGCATTAGTGAGGCAACACTTAGAATTTGCTGTACAATTCTGGTCGCCACATCCCTGTAAAGATATCGATAACATGGAAAGTGTCCAACTCAGAGCAACGAAACTAATACCTCAGCTGAGAAACAAGTCGTATGAACGTCGCCTTAAAGAGCTGGGTCTGATCTCTCTCGAACAAAGACGACTCAGGGGGCAACTAATAGAAACTTTCAAGTACTTGAAGGGCTTCAACGACATACCTACAACGGGACTCTTTGAAAGAGACCTTAATGATCGCTTGCGAAACAACGGTCAAAAACTCAAGCATAAAGCTCGAAAAACAACCTGAAGTCAGCAGGTCTTTCCCTATTTCATAGTCAGCATTTGGAATAGACTCCCTTCCGACGTTGTTGGTGCGGAGTCGGTCAACTCGTTTAAAAATCGTTTTGACATAGAGACATCCTCCACAACCAAGAACTCCTCTTCCACGAGTCACAAGTACTTAACGGCCAAAGCTTCATCGGCCATCTTAAGCCGATTTCTTCTCCCTTCCGCTCGATCTATATATTTAAGCTTCACATATCAGCGGCTATCGATCATGCTTGCATGCATTCATGATCATCTCTTTGGCTGAGAATCTTCTCTCCCTTCTTTTTTCTTTCGTCTTCCATTTTTCTCCTCTCTTTTCCCCAGTCCTCCACATCCTACTAACATAATGGCAAATTAGCTCTTAGAGGGCCGGGCGTATGTTCCGGTGGGTCTTTGGGAATGGGCCTCTTGGTTCGTGTACTGCCGCCTATCTAATCTAATCAAATCTACTGTGGGAGGTATTCCGAAGATGGAGTATAGAGTGTTGGGTTCATCTAGTGGTGACGGTACCGTACAATCATCACAGACACCATCGATCACCATATACGCTTGTTGGCTGTTTTTCGCGGTAACAGACAAACTATTAAGAGACTTTCCAGAAGAATCTCTTACGCATCACATAAAGCTGTGGTGTCGGTGGGCAAAAAAAAAATAAATAAACTTTATTAGGTACACATAAGGACATGGTACACGTGCACTGGGCAGAGCTTAATACTAGAGTTATATTAGATACAAAGAGCAAGTAATACTATCATTGCAAACTACACTGCTATGCGGCCCATTGCTTTTCCCCTGTTAAGTAGCAGTACACGCCGCCATCAGCCAGCATATGTTTGATAGTTTGTAGCCAGGACCGTTACTGATCATCTTGAGTAAGGTGTCATCAGATTTTTTTTTTTTTTTTTTACTATTTTGAGCTAGAGACTGAGAGCACGTTTTCTTGTCCTGACTTTGAGGCAATCAGTATACTTTTGAACAAATATCATACTTATACTTACACCGGTTGACCTCAGCACGTACATTCATCAGTCACATACACACGTAGGCGTCCTATAGGCTACACGTGGGCGTTGAATAGACTTCTGCTTAAAGCATGACCACAGCGAGTTATAGCACAGCTGGTAGCAATAACTCCGACCGAAATAGCTGGCATTTTGCCATTTGCTGCTGGGTGGTAAGTTTTGCAGAAAAAAAAATGACTCAGTCAACTTATTAAAAACTGTAACGTCCCGAACTCGTCTATCATATTCCTCAATCAAAAAGTAGGTCAAATGATTCAACATGCAATGGACTATGGCTGCTCTACGTTCAGATACGTGTCCTGGTACGATCATCACGTACAGTAAAGATTTACATTAACTTGATACAGGAATGTAACTCGTTCGAAAAATAAAAAAAAAACTGGAGTAATGAACGATTTATGTAGTTACGTATTGTGTCGGTGTGGAAACGCTGTCGAGGGTTCCGGCAATAGAAAACTCCCTAGCGTAATAATTCTTATACAGTATTCAGTTCACGTAGCGATTTATTAGAAAGGCGTCACAAACAGCACTTGTTTCATTATTTTCTGTGTTATTTGGTTTGAGCCAGATAATGTGTTTAAAGCTTTAATTGTTTGATAACCTGAATTGCTTTTTATCTCTTTTATTATAAACACGAAAAACTTCCCATTTTTAGCACATTTATATACAGGAACTTCATCATTACTTCAATATTTACGTTTTTAAATCCACTAAAAACCGCTTTAATGGTCCTTTTTATGCATAAAAAGACGAAATGAAATGCGTGCTGGCTGGATCCAATTGTCGTTAACGTTTGGTCATGGCACTACCGAGCTTACTCAACAGCACTGATAATTTCGACATGTTACATATATATAGCTTCATTCGACTTTATTGCACAGTTGCACTTGGGCTCATTTTATATTCCAGTAATTATTTCGTTTAACAGAAACTGACTGTATTCACCGTGTGTATCATCCATATACCCCCGAAAGCGTGACACACACCGCAGGTAGACACGTGTTAGCATATTAATATATTCATAGATATTTTTTGTATATATCGGCCTCTTTGAAGTTGATGGCGGAAAGGCTACCGAGTGAGGTGCATTTGCGGGCTTGCAGGATGCCTCAAATTTGCAAGTAAAGTGCAACATGCCGGTGCTACAGTCTCACGAAGGCCACTAATATCGGCCGCAGGTAAATTGCTCAGAAGTGTATATTAGCCCGTCCAGTGGGAAAGTTTGGCTTCCGCAATCTTTCTGGCAAGAGGGAAACTCATTTCCTGCATTCTCGAGGTTTGGGCAAATCATCCTGTGTTCTTTTTGATTTTGTCTTGAGGGATTTCTATCTCAAAGTGTTGGGGGAAAGGCAGAGAGAGAGAGGCTACGGTGCGCTCCAAAGTTCCCAAGTGTGATGACTACAAAAGTCTCTCAAAGTCGGGATAAGGTCCAATAAAAAATCAAATGAAGTAATGATTCACCAAGATGGTGGTAAAGTTTTGACCTCCAGAATGAGGAAGCACAGATTTTCCTTTTTCTGGGCTGGTGCCTCGATGAGGCAATTGTTCGGCGGAGCAAAAATCGAATCTTTATATTTGGGAGTTTGAGAGCGAACTGCGTTAGCGGAACAGGTTGTTGTTGACCCAAAATCAGGGAGGCAGTCGGCCGCATTTGCAACGTCAGCGTTGGAGCTTGAAAGCGACCAACCTGAAGCTATGAAAAGTCCGAGGGATGACAACGGCTCTCGCGGTCACTTCCATAAAATCCAATGAAAAAGAACTGGATTTGAAGAGACAGGACACGACGTGCCAGACCGAACGTGGAAATGTTTGCTTTTTGAAACTCCCTACCGAAATCTCGAACATTTTTTTTGTAGGTGTAATGTTGGAATGAAAAGCACCTCATACATCTCCTGTTCCTCGATATAGCACACATTGAAGAAGTTTAACAAACAGCCCCCAATTACAAATTAATTTTTTGAACTCAGTAATTTTCAAGTTGTAGAATGATGCAACCAAGTTTATGATACTGTGCGCTAGTTTGTTCAGTTCCTCTTCGTGTCATAACAATATACAACGTCCCATACTTGCATCTAGTTTTCAAAAGCTTGCGATTTACAAAGTAGTCCTACATGTAATGTAACAAACTTTTTTCAGTTTTTCTGCAGCTCTTAGCCTTGTGAATTTCAGCTGTATGTAGCACCGTTATTCTCATTTCCTTTGAATGAACAATACAAAAAGCCAGTTGCGGCTGTGCAAGTAACTTATTTAGTTGGAGAAATATTTTTCGAAAGTGAACGTTAGATGGTGCCTCTATCTCACGGTTTGTGATATCGATCAATTGCAATGTGCAGTTGAGTACTGCATGGTTGGTCTGTCTCGTAGTAGATTAGATCCTGGAGAGCAAACGAACCAAGACGAGTATTCTCAAAGAAGGATCAAAGCCTATAGGATTCGTTCGCATTGAACTATCGCCATAAAATGTGAATACTGTATACTACAGAACTCACGAGAGTCGAATGAAAAACTGCATGCGGCGGGGTAAGTGTGCAAAATGGCGAGTTGTAGCAGATTGGATGCAGTACTTGAATGTTCGTCAGATTGGACACAGAAGATATGCAATAAAGCTGCATCTGAGAGGATGAAGTAAGTTAAGGAAGCTGTTTCAGCTTTGGATGTGAACTGCTGAAGGTATTGCTATCAATAACTGTCCAAGCAATGTTGAGCGTGTTGATAGTCTAAGCTCCGACAACTTCGGAATGAAGTCTATTCCAACTGAAGTGTTCACTATAAAAAACTCCATAACTGAGGTTGTTGCAAAGATATTCGATATTAATGTTAGTGCTTTTGACCTTTTCGAAGGCCATGGTCGTCATCTCTTTGGCGTTTACCGATTTATTATTCTATATTGATCTGAATTTGTTTCTTTTACTTAATTTCAGACATTTTTTTCAAGTTTTAAATTAAATAACTTTTATATGAATTTCGCTTTTCAGGTCTCACATTCAGGAAAGAGTGCTCGGATGAGACAGGCAGTAGTAACAAGTGTACCTTTAGTTTTAAGACTATTGCATAGTAGCAAACAATCAGAAGATATCTGCCTCATCATTCTTTCAACATTTAGCGCATGTACTATCTGCTTTGTACCGGCACTGGGTGATGAACACCTCAGTTTTACCTAGCAAATACCGTGCGTGGATGATATCGTTCGTTTATTTATTGTGTGTATATATATATATATAACGATCAAACACTGAATTATCATGCACCTTGCCTATTGCCAGCTAAGCTGCTTACATGTCTCCAGCCTCATTCAAAAATTGCGTTCTAACTTATAACATACAGTGAATTTTATTACGTTTTTTTTAATTCATTATTTCTACTCGTGTATATTCCTTGTCTACATCCTGCCAGGCTCTTTTTCGAAACGAATGAATTACCAGTAAGTAACTAAAATAAATTTCGTGAGAAATGACCGAGTGTCCGACATGAGTAAAGTATTGTTGGTTCAACGAACTGCTTTTATAGAAGGTTTGAGTCAAGCAAACGGCCTAATAATGACACACACAGTGCATAAATTTATTTCAGTCGTTGCGGCTCATAATTTGCGTCGGTATAATACAAGAAATACGAAACATTTAAATTTGAAGTAAATTAGGTATTAACGTTAAACAGAATTTTCTTTCACCTATTACGGTGAAAGCATCTTCTTTGGCTTGCCAGTGTAAGAATAATTGTTTTTCCAAGATTTACCCTTGGAGTGTTTCCAATTAGATTGAACCAATCTGCAACATTGTTGTACAAGCAGGGTGAGCGAGTCTATTTCGTTCCTGACCAGAGCGACACCATACACCGTTTCTATCTATTTAGATTTTCCATTTGCCGATACAAATGGAGCAATTAAAAAGCGACTAGTTTCGGCCAGAGCCGCGCCGAGGCCTACAATACGACCCTCGCCGATGCTCGACGCTGGAAGTTGTTTCTTGACAGCAAATGAATTGCTTCAGTTGTGGACTGTCCACCTCGAACTATGTTGTGTTTATTGTAAGATTGCGAATGTTAATACTGACGCTGTTCCATCATACCTTGGTAACAATTGAAATCTACCCTGGTGGACTATAGGCAGTACGTACCCTTCTGTAAGTTTCCATATTGTGTTAAATGTAAGATGAAAAATGCAGATGTCATGATGCGGCTTCTCCGTATCGTTCCAACAAATGAAAGCTGCTGCGGTTGTGTGTCCATCACGAACTTTGATACGTTAATTGCAATATTCTAAATTCTACCACTAAAACACAGTTTTATCATTGCATAACAACAAATTACTGAAATTAGAGATCTACTCTAGTGTATCCTGCTTCAACTTTGTTCTGCTTATTGCAATATTAAAAATACGAAGATCAGATGCTGCGTTCTCAGTTGCACAAAGGCGACAAAGAATGCTTGCTTAAATTATAGATGCAGATAAATGTAACCATGTCTACCGTATTATTATTATAAGTATTTTTGACAGCACTGTAAACTTGTATTCATGTTTACCGTACTATTATCAGAAGCATATTAGGCAAAACTACAAATTAGTAATAATCTATACCTTATAATTATCATCAGTATTTCACCCTTTTAACCACTGCGCTGTTCGACTTCTTTTCATTTATTTATTCAGTGAATTGAGAACAAGTGTATGCAGTACATAAACATCGATAACATAACAGTTACAGCAATCTCTACTGAAACACAAATCATAGAACGAGAGATCTTGTGGAAAGTTCAGTAATTTTGAACAATACATACGCCATAAACAATTTCATGCTACTCATTTCAATGTGTGGGATCAGAGCAAATTTTCATTCATGTGACTGACTCATATTAAATACAATACAACGTCCGTTTACGAATATCAGTTCATTTTTTTTTTAAATCGGCAAAAATTTGCTGCTGAAGATTTCAAGGTAAACTCAAAGTTGGCTGAAGCACTTAAGCGCCATATAAGAAGTTTTTTTATATTATTTCAAACTTGCAGTGCAGTCGATCTCAAAAAGTAGTCCTTCTTAGCTGCTTATCGACACAGTCATGCATTTGGAGAATCGTCGGAAGGAACACGATGCAAACACTAACGTGTATCACATGTGACATTGTGCTGTCCGAATGTATGAGCTCTGTTCGATCGAGTTTTTTTTAAGTAAAATTATATACAGTCAAAGAATTTGGATTTTCATTTCAGATGTTTATAAAATGACAATCTTATGTATCTTCCGACTATGTTTTCGTAATTTCATGATTATAAAAAAAATAATTGTTACCGCCCTTCTAAGACGTTAATATGGCAGATATGTAGTTCGCAATGTATATATATATATATCCTTGACAAGGGACCCTATTCTGTAACTACTTAATTATTGTATTCACTATAAAACATTGCCTAGTACCGATACCAATAAAATTCTTTCGTGTAACTTAAGGCGCTGTTTAAAAATGGAAAAAACCAAGAGGAAAAAATGAAATACAGTCTGCTCGCTAGATCAAACTTTGGCAACTACCAAACAGCAGCTGAAAACTTTTGCTGAAATGGGAAAGTGAATTGGCTTCAGATCCCCAGGAGCTGAAGCCATTTAATTATAACTCCATGCAATACCGACGATCGCTGCTCGAATCTCTATAAACATGAGGAAATGGAAACTGTTTTCTCCTTCAATAAATAAAGCAATCAACGGAAAGATTTCTGCAATCAAGGATGCAGGGAGTCGAGCACCTGTGATAAATGGGCTCCGTATATCACGGGAAATAATTATTGAGCTCCCTGCACACATGCAGTCTGTAGAGTATTGAACGTAATTGTTAAAAGCCCTGCACATATGCAGTCTGTAGAGTACTGAATGTAATTATTGAGCTTACTGCACATATGCAGTCTGTAGAATATTGAATGTAATTATTGAACGCACGGGACACGTGCAATCTGTGAAATTTTGAGCGTAATATGTTGAACGTAATATTTACATAAAGGCTGCAAGCACGACACTGAGAGAAATTGTGATGCACTGATGTGCATCAAAATTACATGCATTTCGTCCCAAAACCGAAACACACAAGTGCATCATAAAAATAAAGTGCATCGTGATGATGCATGTAAGGTTTTATGATGCACTTGGCACGAATTGATGCACTTATGTGTTTCGGTTTTGTGACAAAGCCGATGATACATCAAGATGCATCAAAAACTGGTAACATTGATGCACTTGAAGGGACGAAACTTTGAAAAAACAATGGCAGTCTGCGTGTTAGAATGCAACCGCGTTTCGCTATGTGCGTGTAGCAAAACTACAAAGCCTTTGTTCACTTTGTTTTTGCGGAAATATGTTTTTCTGACTGAAATAGGTTTTTTCTGTCTGCTGCGATGACACACCAAACTACGCCATGAAACACCTACGTGCGTCAAAATGTTTCTCAGTGTATAGCTACACGGAGACTATAGAATACTGAGCATATCATTGAGTACAACATACATATTGTCGATGGAATATTGAGCATCATTTTAAAAAGTTAGCTGTAATTACGGGGTGCAATTTGTATTCAAGTGCAATCCATAGAACACAACTAAAAACATCATAAGATATGCTTCCAGTACAGCTGCTACCATACAGTGCAACTAAAGACATAATTTCTGCCTTTGGTATCACTAACTAGAGCACTCTGAGAGCGCATACCTCCGCCAAGCAAGGCAATGTTAATGAAATATTAAAATAATTCCTAAAACTTGAGTTTCCTAGTATCATCAGCAGAATTTGGTCATTTGTGTCTCTAGACAGTAATAACAGCTTTTGCTATTTTCTTGGAGATACGTCTTTAACTTTTTGAATTATGTTCTAACAAACATTTTGACAGAAAGTAGCCAACCACACAAACCAACAAACTGAACTTCACCAAAATTTTGTCATTTCTGTCCTTTAATATTTTTAACAATTGCTACAAATTTCATGCATAACCCATAACTGTGTGAGTTATATTACTGACAATCAGTCATTTGACAATAATTTTGTTCGTTTGCTTCAAACACACAAACGAACAAACCGATCAACACCTAAATTTGGTCATTTGTGCCTTTCAAAATTTCTAACGATTCCTATAAATTTCATAAGGATCTATTTCATGGTAACTTTTTGAGTTATGTTAGTGACAGTCATAAAGATTCACGAACAAACGGACAAATAGATCAACAAAGAAATTTGGTTATTTGCTCCTAATGTTAACCCCAATAATTCCTAATAAATTCATGAAAATCGGTCCATTACTTTCTGAATTATGTTATAAAAAAAAAAAAGAGGTAGTCAGACAAACAAAAAGTTGAAGGGATTTTCACCAAAAGTTAATCATGTGTTCTTCCTAACATACCAAAAAGTCCCTGTAAATTTTGTTAAGATCTGTCCATGACCTTATAAATTATCTTCGTGACAGACAGAGAAAAACACAAACTCGAAAAAAAAACATAACCTCCTTTGCTGAGGTAATAAGCAGTCATTACTGCTGCACGATATGCCTACATCGATCTATGCTCATACTTAGTGACGCAGTGCACAACACCGCCTTCAGGATGACTCAAAGTCTCAATGTTAAATGTTTCCAATGCACTGTTTTAGTATGGCAGATAAGATGCAGGAACTATTGCCGCTAAATCGTTTCTGAAGCAGAGAGATGAGAATCAGAACAGTCTATGCAATCGCGGGACGTATTGGAATCGTCGCTTTTTGCTTCTGGACTCTCTCTCGTATAAAATTTAATGTAGTATGTGCTTCTGTAACTCTTTGTTGGGTGTTCAGAGCCAACTGTGACTTGTATTTGGGAGGAGAGTAGGAGCATCTCAAATTTTAAAAAGGTTCATACGTTTATATTACAATATTTTCATGGTGTTGCTTATGTATTGGGAACAGAGTGGATTCTTATATGAAGTTAAAATTCGGTTTAAAATCATTGTGCCAAAGTGTATTACTAAATAGTGTTCATTCTCTTTAGTTATTTGGAGAAGAAGACATAAATGAATAAATTTTGGTGCAGCTCGGTTGGTTCGATTGTATGTTTGACTCATGTATGCCATAATGTTTGTTAGCTCCGTAACGCAAAAATTAATGAACGGATCTTCAAGAAAATTGCACAAAGAACTGTTATTACCATCAAAAGGCACAAATGATTAGATTTTGGAGTTGATACAAAGAAAATCATGAGTTCAGACCCAATTTTAATTTTTTTTTGCCGTTACCTCGCTTGGCGTAGGCATGTGGTCTCTCAGAGTGATCTAGTTTTGAAATGTTCTGGCTGCTTTTTTCAGAACTCTTAACAACTGGAAGAGTTCCGTAACCACCATGACAATGTTTTCTAACGATGGTTCCCAAACATTTTCAAGCTGACAGCCTATTGGCTTAGATTCTTCTCGCTTGCTCCCCTTCTTACCTACATGTGCACATTGAATATATTTATCTATAGATCTGTTGATAATTAATATAATTAATTACATAATCAATGAACTGTTTCTGTTACAACACAACAACCCTCTTTCCCTTCTTTTTGCACTCGACGGCCGCCCCCCTCACTTTGGGAATCAATTTTTTGCAAACAATTTTCAAATGTAACATGTACGTCCTGCTAATGTCAATACATAGCGAAGATTGTCTCTTTCATCCAGATGCGGCGTTCGTTCCGCCCGAGTGAAACTCAGCGGCTGGTGATATGAGAAGTGAGTACCCCACGTATTGGTATAGTTTTAGCTACGCCAAAACCTATGACGCGGAACAGAAAGAGGCTACCTGATTGAAGCCAGTGGCAAGCTGGCCTCTGACCTTTATAACAGACCAGTGTCAATTATTCTGAAGGGCATACGTTCCTTCTGAAGTGCTGGCATGGTATGCAGGATTCTATGAATGCATATCCAGCATCGTTCTGTTTTTGAGCTTCACCGGTTAAAGAAAATCAAAATTAATGTTGTAATTGCTGAGAGCAGAATAAAGACAGTGGATGAGATGAATACTCATTTTTTTAACGGCTTTTGTCCGTATACTAAACGTGGAAATGGATAATTATCTATGCTACTGCTACTAGCGTTCTCGCAAAGTGAACGCATGTACGTGTATCTGAGCTTCATCAACAACAACGACACAAAAAAGCTACCGGGACCAGATTACAGTGTGTGCTGCTTTTTTTACTGCTACTTATGTCTGCACTCATACTTTAAAAATGTATATCCTTCTTTATGTCGCCCTTTGCCAGTGTCGTGACAGTACTGAGCATTGGAGGTTCCCCAGAGCAAGAAAAAGACAATAATTTCTGAAAATAGAAAAACAATTACAAGAAAGAGCATAAGAAGAGGGTGAGAGGAGTATTTTTTATTTATTACCGCCAATGCCCGTGCCCTACACTGTGGCGATGAATTAGCTAACTCTGTGTTGTCAGTACAGGCAAAGCGACCAGTGCGGCGCATTCCAGCTTCATAGGTGACAGGGAGAAAACTCGCCGGGAAAAGGTGGTGAGAACACAAGAATGCGGACAGGGAAACTAGCAACGCCATTTGGCACCACAGTGGAAGGTTTCTGTGTTAATTAGAGACC
>LQNS02278081.1:706999-729314 GCA_001587735.2 Parhyale hawaiensis
CAGTGCGGCGCATTCCAGCTTCATAGGTGACAGGGAGAAAACTCGCCGGGAAAAGGTGGTGAGAACACAAGAATGCGGACAGGGAAACTAGCAACGCCATTTGGCACCACAGTGGAAGGTTTCTGTGTTAATTAGAGACCGAGCAAAACTTCTCAGGATGAGGCCATACAGACAACGCTGTCGTGTTTTTACGAACGTAGCTGCTTGACAATGCTGGCCAAACACGCCATGTAAACAGCCTATTATGAGACAGAGAAGGCCGACTGTTCTCCGCCCTTGATGTCTTCTTGCAGACCTTGACGTCTCATTTTTCCAATTTATGTAGTGAAGGTGCATAGGCAAAATTTTTACCATGGCGTGTTATTTGTAATTTAAGGAATGAGTGGGAATTTTCCCTACTAGAAACAGAAGTAACTTCCAAAGAACGAGAAGAAACATTAGGCTGAGGATAGGCTTGAAATATTCTGTCTCCGCCTGTAGGAAGTTGAATTTTTTCACACAGAAGACCATTCTGCCACACAGTCGCTGTATTAAATCCACTAGTGTAATTCATAAACGTACGTTGCATCTACGTAGGCTTCTTGGTAATTTACTGCATATTTTCTGTAAGCTGCTGCCTTCAGCATGAAGACAACATAGGAGCTGAACTGTAGCTTGCTGTCTGCCTCGAGTCCCGTCCTATTGGCAGCAACACGATGCATAAACAAAAGCTATAGCACCAGAGGTGGCGCTGTGCATAAATTACATATAGATTATCGGGCATCTCACATGCTTGACGAGTCGACTGTCTTTTGCACAATATAGCTATAAAGTAGGGGTCAGGGTAGCGAAAACTTGTGGAGTTTGTGTCTAATTGAGACCGTCCTGAAGCACCTGAAAACGGTAACAAATGGAGGCCTGAAATGTCGAGTACTGTAACCGCTTACAGCGAACTACAGAACAACTTGCGCCATATACGAAGGCGCCCACAACTCTTGTGTTTCGGTGGCTATTGCCTCTTGACGGCAGTACCACAGTATGCAAGGATCTAGCATCAATTCGTATCGACGGGTGGTGGGCGGGGTAAGATGGTGAGGTAATTGCACCAGACCTGTTAACCCTTCGAATATAGCTAGTACCTACTTTGGCCCGTCATTGCTGACCGCACACTACTGTAGAGACAGACGTACAGCGAAACTAAGTGGTTACATCTAGCGTTCACCACAACTAAACCTAATGCTATCTGCAAGTAATTTGCCGTCTACTATAATGACACCGTCTTGTAGATGCTAGGAATGCCAACACTTTCTCTGAATAGGTCGAAGCACTATATTGTGCCGTTATGATAACTTCTGTTAGTCTGATCAACACTTTTTTCCTGCATTTTCATCGTAATAAGAGTTTCGTATTTTTTCTATGTAATTTATTGTTATCTCTCAGCCCTGCGCGTTTGGGCCGCATGTCGGCGACAAGTGTTTTCCATCTCAAAATCTGCGAGGTCTCCAACGATCGACTAAGTTCGATGGCAACGCAAAGCCTGAGACGCTTCATAAAAATTCTTCAGTTCTCCTGGAGCACTCCAAGTTATGCTAGCATTCGGTGCAGAATTTTGGCCCTTTTCCTGTGCCTTTGATCAAAATAATCTGTTTTCGTAAACTTATGGATCGACGAGATGAAGTTTGCAAGATGCATGCAGAATTTCTCAGCATCTTGTTGAATACACAGATCAAAATGTGAGCCGGAAAACAGGAGCGATGTCTGCCAACTTGTGGGTGGCTTATCGTGCAACAGTAATATTAAACACAAGTATGAGCACTCCATGTAGCTCTTTCATCCTTGAATGTACAATATTTGGCTTGCATTGTTTGAGGGAACACTACTACATAATGTTTCTGAACCGACGGAAAGGATTCGAGAAGATATCATTTCATATTATTGTATTTTCTGTCAGTATCAGTAGCTATATCCGATAGTACCTAATCAAAAACTATGGCAATTCCATTATTACCGAATGTAAGTGTAAATGTTATCATTATTCCAAAAAAGTTAGGTGCAACGGTTATCTCTGATTACGTTTGGTTGGTCATCGAATCTTTCTCCAATCAATGCAGCATATGAAGACTTGAAGTGTTAACAAAATACGAGTATAGATTACATTAGATAGGCGGCAGATAGACGGACCAAGAGGCCCATACCCAGAGAGACTCCGGGACTTATGCCCCGGCCCTCTATGAGCTATTGCCATTGTATTCGCATGATATAGACGACTGAGGAAAAGAGAAGATAGTGATGAGTCAATCATGCATGCACGCAACTGCAATTTATAGCCGATGATCTGCGGAACTTGAGAGTTTGTGATTCTTGGAGGACGTGTTCTTAGGTGTGGAGGATGTCTTTTCCAATGTTTGTCAGACAATTTTTAAACGCATTGACTGTCTCCACACCGACAACCTCTGAGGGGGAGTGTATTCCAAATACTTACTATGAAATACGAAAGAACTGCTGACTTGAAGTTGTTCTTCACGCTTTCTGCTTGAGTTTTTGGCCGTTGTTTCGCAAGATTAACGTCTCTTTCAAAAAGTCCCGCTGACTTATGGTATAAATGAGGCTGCTGTCAGTAATTAGATCGATTCACACGATAGCCATTGTCTAACTCATACTTCTCAACGTTCAACTGCGTTGCTGTGGCTGATTACACAACAGAAGAGTGGACAGTTTTCTGATTTTTATTTTACTGCAAATTTGAAGAACCATCACGTATTTTACTAGTAACTTACTCTAAACAACTTACTTGACAGGTAACTTTTCACTAAGTCTAGGTGTACAGTTGTGCTCGCAATTATGAAACAAACTATAGCATCCTAAGAGCGCATACTTCCTCCAAGCAGAGCACGGTAACGAAATACAGTATGAAAATTGGTTCTAAAACCATGATATTCCTTGTATCAACACCAAAATTTATTCATTTGCGCCCTTTAATAGTATTAAGAGTTTCTGTAATTTTCTTGAAGATTCGTTCATAACTTTTTGAGCTATACTGCTAACATACATTCTGACAAATATTAGTCAAAAACACAAACGGAAGAACCGATTGTCACCAAAATCTGATCAATTATGTCTCTTAACATTACTAACAATTCCTGTAAATTTCATGAGAATCCATTCAAAACTTTTTAACTCATTCAGCTCACAAGCATGAAATCAAATACGACGACAAAAAACAAATAAATCATCTCAAATATTTAGTCATTTACTCTTCGTAATATACTTAATAACTCATCCAAATTTCATAAAAATCCGCCCGTAACTTTTTGAGTTATGGCAATAAGAAAAAAGAATGACAGACAACAAAGAAACAAACGGATGAATGAATAGTCACCAAAAGTTGATCATTTGTTCCTCTTAACATACCTAATAATCCCTGTAAATTTCATGAAAATCCGCTTATAGCTGGACCTAGGTATAATTTTGTGAAGGAGGTATCTCAAACGCACGAATTACACAATTTTTGGTTCAAAAAAGGGGTTTCCTACTCTACAACTTAACTTTCCAGGAATTTACCATTTTTAAGCAGATTCTTTGACTAACAGCAATGCTTTATTACTGATTTAACTTTAAGCAGGGAAAAAGGGGGGTAAATGAAAGCACTGAAGAAATATTGTGAAATTATTGGGTAAATCGACACTTAAAACATCTTAACACGAATGGAACTAGGGCACCCAATTAAATGGCCAAACTGCTAACCCCACTCCTCAACATCCCAGAGTCTAGAAATATAGACAAATCAGGCCCCTGAATACTTAACTTCGAACTCGATGTCGACTTCCTGTAGGCCGCGGACCCAGGAAGGGCCGGGCGAACACTCTACATCCGTCTGCGGCTTCGTCAAGCTCCAGCAGCAGCAGCGCTCCGGGGTATAGGCTTAAAGTTACGAAAAGTATTACGAAATATATTGCTAGTGAATAGAGCTTTTAAAGACTAATTAGCTCAATTGGTTTCTGTGAAGCCATAGCTACATATCGATTTATTTAGAATGGGGCAAATAAATCGCAAAAATAATAAATAATAGAACACTATGGCAGCCCCTTCGAAGGTGTCCTTCCTTGGTATAGTACTGGTACAAAACAACCCTATTAGCTTGTGGGGGTGAGGAATGAGTGAAGAGCTGACTGACACTGTTCCCAATGTTGACCGGTAACTACGCAGCAATTTCATAAAAATTGAAGAAAAATTCTAGTTTTGGGACAATATTAATAAATAGCGTTATTGGGTGGAAGATGTCCGGGGCGCGGGATTAATTAAGCTCCACGCCCATGACATTATCTTGGTGACAAATAGACAATCAGACAGACAGACAGAATCGCCGAAAACATAACCTCCTTGGAGGAGGTAAATATTCGGATATAATGAAGTAGATATAAACGTAGCAGAAAAGACTAACGTTTAAACCGGCCTTTAAAATCATACGTGCCTCGTCCACGCACTGAGTCATCAGGACACAGACAATATTAAATTGTAAAGATTAACTCTTTGGCATTATAAGGCCATTTGCATTAAAAAAAACCTTTTTTCTGTGAGTGTATTAACGACCGGACTTAGACAGTGATTGCAGACATGTTATGTCTTTTATTCACTCACCTGCAGAGGATGTCTGCAGATCTTCAACGACTGCATATTGAACCATCCGGAAGCAGAATGCATGCGCCCATCCTCCACTTTCAAAGAGAAACGGTGACTGCAAATGTCTGTTTCCTAGCTTGAGTGGCAGATTGCAAAATGGATTCCAAAGAAATCAGTCAAGTTCATTAAGACTATCGTCGGTTCATCTCTTCTGCAAATACCCCGAAAATCTCCAACACCCACGACTCCCGGGCCGAGATCTCGCGACACTTATCTCGACAATCTTCTTTGAAATGAAAGCATTGTCGCAATCGAATCGAAATTCCAGCTCTACAGTAAGTTAAGAAGCAATCTCTGCAGTCCTCCTTGCTTTCTTCACTTACATGCTTCTCCAAAATGTGAATCAGCCAACATTTTGTTATAGCTGAATCAAATTGAGACATTATAATATCAAAGAATTCATAGAATTCACTGGAAAAGTTATCCTACGACTATGAAACGGAGCCTTGTGTTCACATTTGACTGATAATCTTTACTATCTATTTGAAGTTAGTTATTTTATTAATCATCGTCGGAAATGTGGATATCAGATAATAACCCTTCACTATTTATTACACTGGGTTGCATTTTTCAAAATGTTTCAGAAGCTTAATGGTTCTCGGCAGATCGTATATGCATTTTGCATGCTGCGTTGGAAATGTAATTTGTTTTGTTTAAACAGGTCTGATTTTTTTGCCATTTCAGTTTTAAGAAAACAAATGATGACCAAATATTAATATTGATATTTTCAGATACCGCATAAATAATGGAAAATGTGTAACCTATCCTGAAGTAGTACACAACTAGAGTTCAAGGGAACTTCAGGATGGAAAAATGAAAAGAGTAAGCAAATTTGTAGTTTCTTGTATTTTAAAAAAAATTAAGGAAGTGATAAAACTATTGCAGTAAAATTAGCTTTCGCACAGTTTCTCATCTGCGCTGTGCATTTGGAGCATCCCTCTTGAGGCACCAGCAGTAGCCTGCCTGCAATTTTACTTCCTAACGGCCCCGGTATCCCTATTCCATTACTCGAACTCCTTGAGAAAACGCTCTCACAGCTCTTCGCTCAAATCACCACAGTTTTCCGGAATATAGTCTAAATGCGAACCAAGGAAATGCGTTTTAAAGGACATGCATGCACCTAAAGCTTGGTAGTTTTTCAGGAGCTAGCTAATGACACGTTTATATACTTGATTTTTGTGGTTGCCTAGAAAGTTAATTACAATAGATACAATAAGTGGTAACTCATTGTCCCTACCTACGGTGTTGCCATTTTGGCTTTTACTCAACCCTACATTTCATGACTTTGATAAAACAAAGTATAAAATACTGATGCACGCTCTCTATGATTCCTTTTAATAATTTATTTAGAAAAAAATTGAAATTTAGCACACATAAAATTCATCAGAAAAGACGATATTTCCAATATTTTATGTTTTTGAAATTGAAATAAAATGACAACCTGACCTGATTATCAAAATTGCTAACATTTCTGATTTCAGAATGAAAACGCGATATAGAAACACTTGAAAAATCCTAACCAGTGCCGGTTAAAAGGTAAAATGTGCACGAAAGGTACAACAAAGATTTTTTTTTTAGTAATCTGAAGCATCTGTTTTCAATTGTGTTTGTGATCACATTGGTGCTTCTGTTTATCCTGAAAGTCAGATTCCCAGTAAATCAACCTATTTTCAGAGGGTTGCAACTACATATATCGTGTCTCTTTATACGATAAGGCGTGTTCGAAACCCTCAGAGTATCAGCATAGAGACAAATATATACTGGTTCAGTAATTTCTACTGGATGTACCGCACTAAAGTAAAGTGTACTAAGTAAAATATAACTCAAAATGTTTAAGTATGTCTGCCATGTGGTACAGGAGGACCGACTGTAAAAGCTCCCAAGAAAAAGGATCAAGTACTCCGTCATGCTTTGGTGTAGTGTATCGTGTAATTCATAGCAATTAATCCCCCGAAGAGAAAGGTATTATTGAATTATGTGGCTTGACTTGCCCAGAACTTTAGACAGAGGCGCTGATATCGCTGCTTCGAATTGTGTTACCGGTGTTAGAATCAACCTTATGACGTCTGAGACGACTGAAACCTCCAATTTATGGAGCATGATTGAGTTTTTTGGAAGTTTCAAAAGTAACTGCTTAAACGCGGTGGTCCTTAATTTTTATATGAATGACTCAGTCTTATCACACGTATTAAAGAGAATCAAGTAAAGTGCAACATTACGGCTGTTGTAGTGCTAAGGACATATATGCAATTAGTCAGTAGACTCAAAAAATTTTACTATTATCCTGGAAGAAGGAAATGTCATTATATTCGCAAGTATATTCTTTAATTCAAAAATCACATACTCCCACTGTTCCGAAATAATTCCAAAACGACTTCCCTGTTGTTCCAAAATATTATAGTTCCATGAAAAAACACCAAAACGAACAGATGTGATGATTTAGAGAGGAAACTTAATGGAGCTCTCTAAATCATTGCNAAAATCACATACTCCCACTGTTCCGAAATAATTCCAAAACGACTTCCCTGTTGTTCCAAAATATTATAGTTCCATGAAAAAACACCAAAACGAACAGATGTGATGATTTAGAGAGGAAACTTAATGGAGCTCTCTAAATCATTGCCGATTAATGTTTCCCATCTGATCTTTTTTTCTGGAACCATAATATTGCGGAACAACATGGAAATCATTTGGAACAACTATTTCCGAACAGAAGGATTAAATATTAATTTGTAATCTTGGTAGCAGTTTCATTCTTTTCAATAACCTTCACCTGCGTTCCACTGGCTTTTTGATGCATATCAAATAAAAAATCACTGGGCTTTGAAGATAAAAAAAGCATAATCTACCATGCGTGTAGTTCTTGCCTTGGAACTGGCCATGGACTTTGGCTTCGATCTAACTCCTATGGTCCAGGCTCTAGGGGGGATGGGGGTGTCTGTGTACAATTCTCTTTCACGGCTCTACCAAGTATTTCCCCATTCAATATGATGAGCACATTCAAAAAAGTTTGGTAGAACTTTAGCAACTGGTACATTTTTCAGGGAGGAATGGGGATGGGGGGGGGGGCAAAATTATAAATTGTGGACTGATTGTTCTGAAACTTGCTCAAATATGTATTTAAAAAAAACATATTTTGTTTCCTACAACTTTTTTATTTAGGCCTTAGTTTGTGAGATAATGGGGTTTATATATAAACTAGTGGACCCGTGCGTGAAAAAATTTACGCAATAATCGATATGTTTGCTCTCTTCTTTGACTTTCCGTTTCCACATTTCCCGCTCACGCGTATTTGCAACTCTTATTTCCTTCTGTAACCTTTATGCTTCAAGTTTTTTCTTGTCACTGTGAGCCATAGGCACTTCATCTCTTCATTGATAGCACGTCTTTGTTCGTGAGACTGTAGTAGTCTCATTCTTGTTTTACGTTTCCTATCCTCTTTCTTAATTAAACGTGCGTCTTCCAAAGTAACATCTTAAGTTAAACACTGTAATAAACTTGAATGACCCTCCAGTCAGCTTACATGCAATGTTAGTGCGCCGTATTCATAATACCGTCTTCCATACTTGACTCTCCGCTTCACTGGAGTGCTCAAATTTCGGACTCTGAAGGGTAATATGCGCTCCCTGAGAAAGACAGTAAGCTAGAAGAACTAGTTGTCTACTGCCAACTGCCCGTGAACTACTTGAACAGAAAGTTACATCGTCAAATTTAATAAGAAAGACAGTAAGCTAGAAGCAATAATTGTTTACTGCCCACGAAAATCACCTCGTGAGTGCCCTATTGACTATTTGCCGAATTTATACATCGTGACCTTTGAGAAAAAACTTATAATATCGGACACCAGAAGCTGCATGCATACATACTGTTCCGATTTGAAGAAGTGTTTGAAGCTAGAAGTGCATCCAGATGAAGAGATGAAGATCCAATATTCACCATCTTCTGCAAGTTGATCATCGATCTCTACGAAACGTAACTGAATTACAAAATCTATAACCTGGTTTATTTTGGCCTATCTATTTCCTTCCAAGTGGACACGAAATAAATAAGTACAAAAATAAATAAACGAAGCATTTTATTATGTAAGGAAAGGATATAGATGTATATTTTGGAAATTTCAAACGGATAGAACTCAATGAGTTTTCAAGCTAGAATAAAAACAATGACGGACGGTTTCGGAATCCTTGAGCATTCCTCCCAAAATATAGAGTTGGATTCTCCATTTTTTTCTCTCATAATATTTTTTATCACAGCTCAAAGCCAAAACCCTTAACTGTTTTTTTTTTAATATTTTAGTTAGCGATCGCAACGAAATAGAAAATGGAGAATCCAGCTGTGCTAAAAAATATTATGAGGGCAGAAGTGGAGAATACAGTTCCATAGCTTTGTTAAGAATGTTTCAAAGATTCCAAAACTGCCATTGTCTTTATTCTAGCATGAAAACTCATTGAGTTCTATTCGTTTGAAATTTCCAAAATATACATATACATAACATAACTTTCAAAGAGCAAGAAAAAAAATTAGCTTGAGGAAAGGCTTGAAATATACTGTCTCCGCTCGAAAGAACTTGAATTTTTTCACACAGGAGACAATTCTGCCACATAGTCGCTGTATCAAATGCACTAGGTGACTAGTACGTCAAAACTGCATATTCTGAGCAAGTTTCAGAACAATCAGTCCACCATTGATAATTTTGGGCCCCCATGCCCCACCTGTCAAAAATGCACCAGTCGCAAAAGTTCTACCCAACTTTTTTACCTCCTCCAAGGAGATTATGTTTTCTTCGTGTTTGTCTGTCTGTCGTTTTGTCTGTCTGTCTCCAAGAT
Organism: Parhyale hawaiensis; assembly: GCA_001587735.2. NCBI lineage: Eukaryota > Metazoa > Arthropoda > Malacostraca > Amphipoda > Hyalidae > Parhyale > Parhyale hawaiensis. The sequence continues at coordinate 716,485 of LQNS02278081.1, forward strand.
AACTCAAAAAGTTATAAACCGATTTGGACGAAATTTACAGGGATTGTTAAGTATGTTAGGAGGAACAGATGATTAATTTTTGGTGAAGATCTGCCCATCTGTTTGTTTGTATATTTGTCTGCCTCATTTTTCTCAATGCCATAACTCAAAAAGTTAATGATGGATTTTTTTTAAATTAACATGAGTTGTTAGGTATATAACAAAGAGTAAATCACCAAAGTTTGGTAATGATCCGTTCGTTCGTTCGTTCGTTTGGCACTGTTTTTAATTTTACGCTTGTTAGCACAATAACTCAAAAAATAGTCAGTGGATCTTTATTAAATTTATAGGGTTTGTTAGTAATGTTAAACGACATAAATGGTTAAATTTTGGTGCAGATCGGTTTGTTCGTTTGTATGTTTGACTCATGTTTGTCATAACGTTTGCTAGCAGTATAGCTCAAAAAGTTATGAACGGATCTTCAAGAAAATTGAACAAGCTGTTGTTACTGTCAGAAAACACCAATGATTAAATTTTGGTGTTTATACAAAGAAAATTATGATTTCAGAGCCAATTTGAATTTTTGCTACCGTTGCCTGGCTCGGAGGAGGTATGCGCTCTCAGCGTAGTCTAGAGTTTAATGTCCTCGTCATATGGAATAGCAAAATACATGGTAGATCTGTGAAAGAGTAATGTACACAGACACCCTCGTAGAGCCTGGACTACTATGTTTTACTTTGAGTAGCTATTGTACTAAAATAAACATTTACGTCGTCAAAGACGATTCTTTCCATAATGGATCTCTTAAAATTTGGTTCTTTGACGACAAAAATGTGGAGACAGTCTAATCTTTGGTTTCGTTTAGCATCATTCCATTTGTCGGAATAAATATCTAAGATTGTATGTCTTCCGCAGCCCATCAAGGATTGAAATTATGCTCGAATGAATTATTGCAGTGAATCGCTGAGCTAACTCTCTACTCATGAATTTTGGCTTGGCCTCTATTGCATTTGAGAGCTTTGTTACCAACTGACGTTGGTCTTCCTCAACTTTGACGATCCTTGAGCTTAAAATCTCCAGATGAAGATCAGTATAAACCACCGCTGACAGTTTCAAACTTAGAAACTGTTGTTTTGACAGATAACACGAATAAATCCCGCTGCTTCTGTGGCTAAAATGCCATTGTTGATATCATGGAAAAGACGTACAATGTTTTCAATGCTTTTTATTAACATCAATTTCTTGAAGTTTAAGCAGACCGATTCGAAATAGTATAGCCAAATACTGTTTCTAAAAGAGTGTTTTAGGCACAACGCTACGAAATCAATGAAAACTAACCATTAGGAGACTCTTCACTTGTTTGCATACGGCGCACCACCATCCAGGGTATTAGCGCCCTAGGAGATTCCAAAGAGGATACCTAGGTAATGACAATAAAAAAAAATATACCTTCCCTCCGACCCAATAAAAAAGTACAAGATGACAACCGCTACTGTGAGGCCTCACTACTCGTGTAACGAGAATTCAAGTCGCCAGTTCAGCTAGAAAAGAATAGCTAGAGCGTCTATTCATTCTACATATCACGAGCCGAGTGTCAGTTCGATAAAATTCGCAGTCATTAAAGTTAATTGACTTCCAGAGCGTAGCTATCCCTAATGATATATACGATGTAAGAGCTTATTTTACTCTGCACCAGGTGTTCTATGTAGAAAGGTGCCTCCGGAAGCACTGTCTAGTGAGTTTTAAAATATAGCAAGCTTAAGTGTGCCATGTTGCATCTCTAGGATATATATAAACACAGTAAAAACGGATATATAGTATGGCATTATGCACATCACTGCAGTACGAATATGCCGTCCTTTTCTTCAGCGAGTAACTGTCATGTCAATCATCAGTCTTTTTAACGGAGAACGAATGAGCGTATGCAGCAATTTTGTATTTTCTCATGACAATGCTTTTCTCCACTAACATTGCTCACGAATAGTAGCATACATGCGTAGTTTTCAAAATTTTGTCTATAGACCGAAATATCAATACATAGACCACATACATAAACTGGACACTGGCCCCTAAGGCAGATTTCGGTCCCGTAATTGGGCCTGACTTGACGGTGCCGCAAATGCATTTTTATACGCTTTCGCATTACTTTTCCATACTTTGTTTAGGCTATTTCACTTAATTCTTTTACATTCCGTAATCACCGGCAAACCTATACATACTTCTAAAACTTCTATACGCGACAAATTCACAAAAATATTAAGGCTTGAAGTGTAATTACGTGGAGCAACCGCTTAGTATGACACCCTTTGATATATGCAGTAAACTTATTTCGCCATAGTTAGTAAAAAAATAAACGGCCTCATTTTGTAGAACGGAAGCTTCTCAGATTCGTGGTATGCTCGATTTCTAATGGAATGGCAAGAAAACAGCTTCTGAAAACGTTAATGAAATTTATTAGCTAGCTATACGGGCTAAGCGAGAAAATCAGAACAGACAGCAGAGCTGAAAGATGAGTTGGAGCAGTTTGCAGCCATAAAGTGATGGAGCCCAGCCAGCAGTGAAGTGATGAAGCAGTGGCTGCCATGAAGTGATCTTGCATATTCAGCAGTGGAGTGCTAAAACACAGGCGACCGTGAAGTGATCTGAATGATGAAGCACTTGTAGCCCTGAAGTGATGTAGTATTAACAGCAGTGAAGTGATTCAGCATTGACAGCCGTGAGGGGATTCAGCATTGACAGTCGTGAAGTGATAGTGCATTGGCAACTGTGAAGTGATGTGGCTTTGGCAGTTGTTAAGTGATATATCATTGGCCGGCCTGAAGTGATGTAACTTGATTTAACTCTGCCAACCCAAAAGTGATGCAACTCAGGAAACCATGAAGTGACACAACGTAGGCAATCACTAAGTGGTATGATATACCTAGGTAGTTATGTGAAATGATATTGACAATCGCGACGTGCAGCCTTACATAGTTCCAGTAATGAAGGGTTTATCAGCCATAAATTGTTGTTTTGATATCATTTACTGGTTATCTTGGTATCTTTATCTCATAGTTAAACATGTATTTAGCATTGCTGTGGTTTTGACTCATTTTTACAGCATTACTGGGATTTCTTAACCACACTTCTGTTGCGGCTGTTGGGATGAAGTCTACCGAATGATCTCCATACATCATTTTCTGAGGTTATTGCTTCAAATCCGTCATGGGAAAAAACTGAATTGGATGTGATATTAAAGTAGCTACATTACGTGTAGTATCTATGAGCCAATTTTTCCTATGAAATTTTATATTCCTAGAAATTATGATAAATTTTTAATTTTTCGTGGTGTCCGAAGGTATGATATATATCGCCCACTGAAGGTGTAAAATTATGAATCTAGATCCCCTGCTCTGCTACGCATTCCTTATGGTACAACGAAAAAATTAATCTTTGTTTCTGGTCTCTGTGATTATTGGAACTCATTTTATTAACAGTTACTTAAATCGGCCTCCAGGTCCAATTGCGAGAGTCCTGGTTTCAGTGTCCAGTCAATGTATGGTGTGGTCTATGATCAATAATATTGCTCAATTGCGGGATTTCAAGTGCACTATCTACTTACCTATACTTACCTAAAACAAACGGTGAAAACTTATCTCAGCATGTAGCAATTGATAGCGACATGATAGTCAAACTACAACATACAGTATGCAAATTTAAAAAGGATCAGTGTTTCACTTTTTGATACAAAACCTCTGATGAAATTCAACACATGCAATTTCATGAATTTTTGAATCCAACAGATATTCCAGTACAGCTGGCAGTGGCTTTCACTTGTCTGTATTTCATCTGAAAATCGCGTTTGATCGCAGAATTCAGTCGGTTTTACTTTGAGCGTAAGCCTTGGACTTCATGAATAGGCATGAAGTCCAGGCATAGCCGCTCCGCTAAGTCAGCTTTCAGTTCATACAAGAAGGATGATGTTAGTGTGGTCAAGTTTACGGCGGTCGTAACTTTTTATGACACCGTTGCTGCAGTGATTGGACTTTGTCTCCAAGAAATTTATAGCATCGAGTGCTTCTATTTTTACGTTAATAATGCAAATAGCCTGTTTATCTACTCGATTATGATCCCCTAAAGCTCTTATCATTACTAGCTGGGGGAGACACAGAGTTGAGGACGAGCTTACATAGCTCGGTCCTCATACTCAAACGTCGGAGAAAATATCAGTTTATTTGACATTTCTCAAGCAGTTAAACTGTTAGAGCTGTTTGCATTTTGTCTTAATTTTGCACAATGATCCACTGGCTTTCTGATCTCAAACTAAATAAGAATAGTTATTTTAATTTATGCTTCTGAGTTGCTGAAGCAGAAATTCCAAGAGATTTGAGAACCTTAAGCCCATGGTATATTTACAAGCCTGGTGTTAGTTCTAATTAAATAAATAAATTTCGTTACCCTTAAAGCAGTAAAATGATATTACTGTACGTAAATACTTATAATGGTAATGTAAGTTTATAGATGTCGGTGTTGCCCAAAGTCTGCGGCGTCTCCCCTGAGGCCGATAAAAATATGAAGAGCGGGAGAAACTACGGGAAAAGGCACGGTATAGGTGGGAAACCTATGATGGTCATTTAAAGTCAAATAAAAACTAAAAATTCTAAATTATGCGATTGCTTACTACTTTGTATGCGTTTACATGAAAGAGGAGGGAGCTAGGAACCAAAATTGGAAGCCTAGGAAGGGGATAGTTTAGATCTGTTTGTAACGAACCTATCCCCAATGACGGGTCTTAGCTGGAATTCCATACCACATCTTAGTATCGGGCGTGTATGTCACGCAATGGCGAGAATTAAACGAAGATTGAAGTCCAAAAAACAGTGCTCCTTGATTTAGCAAAGAAAAGCAGTTGTATGATATAGCAAGTTACAAAATTATGTGCTTCGAACATAATCGCTGCTAGCTCTGGTGAATGTACTAATAGTAGTAGTAGTAGTAGTAGTAGTAGTAGTTATAGTTTTAATAGGATTATTATACACAGATAAAACATTACAACAATGAAAACTTTCTGAGTTCAATATACGTACAGTAATATATCTGCATAACCCATAGAAAAGTAGTGGAACTTTTTTTGGTAACAAGTAGTAATTAGACTAGTACAATTGCATAACATAATCTTATACCGCTTTTTAAAGGCGTCATTAGATATAGGATCTAATAGGTGTATTGGAATTCGATTAACAAGTGATACTGTTTGGAAGATAGTTGAACGTTTTTCTACATCTACACGCACATTCGGAAGATTGAGAATGGAGCGTCTCATCTCCTAGTTTTGATGGGGTATGAGTGATCTGTAATATTGTTGAAAGACAAGAGGATGGTTGTGTATGAGCGATCGGAAAACGTAAGAAGCAAATAGTTATACACATCTTGAAATTGTAACATTTGTAAATCGCGGTACAGATCACTACTATTCATCAATGGTATATTATTTCGATCTCGTTTAACGCGAAGTATTCGCCTTAGTATTTTATTTTGCACAACTTCTAGTTTACGAATATAACAATGGGGGGCTGCACCCCAGATGATAATATTTTGAATTAACATGGAATAAGCTAATGAATAATAATTTTTTTTCAACGAATCACGATTGACATATGTAATTAGACACTGCGTATATTATGCCATGAACTCTATTGAGCTTTCAGCCTAACTCTTCAATGTGGGCTTTGAAACTAAGTTTGTCATCAAGAATCAAACCAAGATATCGAAACTGAGACACCCATTCCAATTCACTACCGTTGAAATGAATTGTCGGTAAGTCAGGACGAGAACGTGGAGTGAATAACATCAGCTTAGTTTTATGCTCATGGGCAATCAATCTATTTTGAAATAACCATTGTTACAATTTACTTGGAATATGTTGAATTTCAGTTAAGGCTGAGAGAAAATTGCATGTATTAGTGTAGAACACTGCATCATCTGCAAACAAAACACACTTCATACCAAGAGTAGTTATATCATTAATAAAAATGTTGAAGAGCAACGGTCCTAGCACGCTTCCTTGAGACACTCCAATTTTATTGGGTAAAAGTTGAGATTTAACAGTATTACATACTACATATTGGTCACGGTTCGATAAGTATCTTGCCAATAATGCATTCACTGTCCCATTAATACCATAGTGTTGAAGTTTTTTTTAACAACAATTGGTTATCAACAGTGTCAAAAGCCTTCCGCATGTCTAAGAAAAGGCAAATGCCATATGATTTGTCATGAAAACACTTTATTATATCAGTCACTAGATGAAATATCGCCAATGTAGTATTAGATTTTGCACGAAAGCCAAATTGTGGGCTGGAAATTACATTATGAATCGCAAGAAAGTCAGTTAATATGGAGTGAATTCATTTTTCAAGTACTTTGTTGAACGTTGACAGCGTTGATATAGATCTGAAATTAGCTACATCATTTGAATTGCCAGATTTGAATATTGGCATAACAGGAGCATACTTCAGTACATTGGGGTAATACCAGTAGCAAAACACAAGTTGAAAACATAACAAAGTGGATTAACTATACAATTAATTACTCTCATGAGAAAAAAAGGTTGAATTTCGTCACGTTTACAACGTTCACCGCTGAATGATTTTAGTATTTGTATTACTTCATGGGCATCAGTTGGCCTCAAGACACAAGTATCGTGAACATAATCAGTATCAATGGACTAATTCGCAGCTTGTTGAGGTAGTCTTGTACCAGAGTCGTTGCAATAGAAGTGAAATAATTGTTGAAGAGGTTAGCTGATTCAGCAACCGCAAGCGTTTAAGCTGAGTGAGATGTTTTTCATGGTTGTCGTTCTACCTAAGATCTCATTTAAGACTTTCCACAATTTATATAACTATATATAAATCGTAAGTTGAAATATCTGGCACGGTCTCAGCCTCCTGTTGTTAATATTGCATGTGGACGTAAAGCCCTCAATTACTTTAGCTCTGAACAAATAAACAACACGCAGTGGAAATTAAATTCATATCTCGTAATGACAGAATTAATTCCGCGTACTTACTCTTGCCGTCTGCACCAGCCTTATCTTAGTACGTAGCTCTAAGAATACACCTTCGAGAATATAACGCTTAATGTGTCTTATGAACTTTTCTCATTTTCGTTTTATTTTCCTAGGTAGAAGTAGTAGTAGAAGAAGTTTTGCTGGCGCTTCAGTGGCACCCTGCCTATTTCGCGCCGGACTAGGTACAAGGTGCTTTCCATAAATAATACAATGAAATTCACGAACAAAAAGTTAATAAACATCTTGGTACAACTGGTTAAAAGTCTCAAAATAGCTCCCTTCTACACTTCTGGAGGAAGTGTTTCCAGGCCTGGAAAGCATCCTGGAAGGCTTTCTCAGTGATGCCCTTTAAAGCTGATGTAATTTGAACCTTGATGTTTTTAATCGTGTTCCTACTGTTTTCCTTTTAGGCCTCCTTTCAAGTAATGAAACGAAAAAGCCTGCAAGAGCCAGACCAGGGCCGTAGGGAGGCTGGAGAAGCAATTGGGTATGGGTCCTGGTAGGAAATCGTTCACGATGAATGCTCTGTGGCTTAGTGCGTCGGTGCGATGATGATGCGATGCGATGAAGTTGAAGGACTATCCTTGGCATCGGATATCTGTAGAGGTATTGGACGTCCACTGCGGGGTTCATCGACGACCTGTCACCAGTCTATGAACCACTTGTGCCGTCGGACATTTAACAATTTTGGCAAGCGATCACCCCAAATGCCTGTAGAATTAGTGGCAACGATTCGGTGGCGGACTTTCCAAGTTAACGCAAAATTTCAAAGCGCAAAATTGATCCACAAAACGATCAATCGCACCGTGTTACGTAACCTCGAAATGGGATTCATGGAAACATACATCCTAACTCTCTGGCAGCTCGGAGGCAACTGAGAGCGGGTGCGTTCCTTTAATTATAGCTAACGCTTTCTTCTACCCCAGCAGGTTAGAGCGTGCTGCGGTGTATCGTCGCGTAAGGAAAGAATTGATCGCTTTACCTAAGGAACTCACAATGTATCAGGTTGGTGTAGAAGCAATGTCCGTTTTCCTGTACAAATTTTTCAAACCTGAATTTATCAACCTCTTCTTGTAGACATAAAGTAACTCTGTGTTTAATATGTATCATTTTCTTTGAGATTATCTAACGTTTGCCCATTATTTTCAAAAACTTTACCCCCATATTTGTCCCACCTAACGGTCACGTAAGAGAAGGCTTACTCGACGAATTTCATGAAGGTATTGAGGCAAGTGCGGCAGCAAATATCTATTCAGAACACTTATGAGGTTGATGTCATGAATGGAAGAAGTTAAGTTGCAGGTGGTGGTTTCCTCGCTTCCGGAGTAGAGAGTGATTTAAATTTGAAAGATAAGTTAAAAATATACAAAACATGAATCCGCATTATTGAAGCTTTTGTTTTATAGAACCTTACCCTTACCGCTAAGGAACTTACAGTACGCCTAAATGTAGCTGATTCCACCGTGGTACGCCAACTAAAACTTATTTTTTTCTTATGTTTTTTTTAATAGGACATTTTTTTCGCATCAACCTGATAGAACGGAAAAATTTTTGATGCGCCTATTTTCATTTTTGCTTACATAAAATCAGCTTGTTAGTCATCACCCAATTTGCGTTTGACCAGGTCTTACAACTTGCCTCAACACGATTGTATCTCCATTTTTTTCCTGAATTTGGGCTCTGCGTTTCCATTTTTTCTAGAAACAAAGTCTTAATCATCACCTCCATCGGTAATTATCGATTCATACAGCTTCAGCTTTAAGGAGATTGCCTCTCTCTCTTTATTTTCACAATTTAAACACTGAGCATGATTGTATTTGCCTGCCTTTCTTTAAGAAAAACGAGGTATTATGGGTCATCCCCATTTTTATTTACCGAATTTTACAATGTCGACATCAACTCGGTAGCCTCTCTCCTTTCTTTCATTTCCACAGTTTGAGCCCTGTATCTTTCTTTATCAACACACAAAGTATTACCTATCGTTCGATATACTCTGATTAATACTTACTACTCAGCTTCAATCCGATCGCCACTCTGCCTTCTTTTCCACAGCTTGAGTCCTGAACATCCTTGTGTTTGCCTCCCATTCTCTGTAAGCGAAGTCTCACTCATCGCCCCATTGTTTCTGATCGATTCTTTCCATCTGTTTTGCTGACTTGTCCGCGTAGGTCTTTCCAGTTTCCCCAAAAGTTTGCTCACATTTCTTGAGGAATGCGGATCCAATTTCCTCTAAAGTGACTTCAATTGTTGTAACTGTCTAAGAGTCCAAGGAAATGTCAAATGAGAGCATAAATTCTGCCAGGTCTGCGAGGATATTTGCTGAAGGCAGGTGGAAATATCGATATTGGATAAGAAAGGACCATGGCCGCTCGATGAGTCGTAATTAAAGCTAGAAATTTGCAGTGTTTACGCGAGGAGCAGAAGACTTAACTGTTGTACCGAACAGCAATCATATTGAAGCATGGGTTGATTGGAAAGCTCGTATCAGCTGATGCAGATGCACTGAATATTGGTAAGGAATGAAACTTGTGTCTCAACATTGCTCCCGACCTGGCTTCAACATTTCTTCCAAACAGCTTCACAATGCTTGCATCGACTTGAAAAATTGTTCCCAAGGTTTCAGCATTGTCCCAGTTAAGCTTCGACGCTTCTTTCTACAGCTTTATTACCGTACCTCCGCCAAGGAGGTTATGTTTTCGTTGTGTTTGGGCGTCTGTCTGTCTCTCTGTCTGTCTGTCACCAAGATAACTCAAAAAGTTATGAACTGATTTAGACGAAATTTACAGAGATTGTTAGATTTGTTAGGAGGAACAGATGATTAACTTTTTGTGAAGATATGTCCATCCGTTTGTTTTTTGTTTGTCTGCCTCATTTTTCTCAATGTTATAACTCAAAAAGTTATAGATGAATTTTGATGAAATTAACGTGAGTTGTTAGGCATATAACAAAGAGTACATGAGCTAATTTTGGTAATGATCCGGTTTTTTGTTCGTTCGTCTGTCACTGTTTTTAATTTTATGCTTGTTAGCTCAATAACTCAAATGTAATGAATGGATCTTTATGAAATTTATAGGGGTGGTTAGTATTGTTAAAAGGCATAAATGACTAACTTTTGGTGCAGATCGGTTTGTATGTGTGACTCATATCTTAACGTTTGTTAGCAGTATAACGCAAAAAGTTATGAACGGATCTTCAAAAAAATTGCACAAGCTCTTATTACTATCAAAAAGCACAAATGATTAGATTTTGGAGTTTATACAAAGAAAATTATGGTTTCAGAGCCAATTCGAATTTGTTGCTACTGTTGCCTCGCTTGGCGGAGGTATGCGCTCTCAGAGTGTTCTCGTTGCTTTTGCATCCTTTTTTACGATTTTTATGATGATCTTCATATGCATTGTCCCACTTGTGCGTGGGTTTCACAGTTATCCCAACAGTTTTAATTTCTTACTGCAAGGAAAATTTTTTACGATTGAAATCCTGTTTCCTTTATTGTTTCCACAGCAGTTTTCAAACAGCGTACAGTACGTGTTGCATGCTTTTGCAAAAAAAGTTTCCTGGTGATCTCAATTCTATAGCCATCTTGATGAGCAAGTATTTATTCCTGAAGCCCACAAAAATTACAGGATTATCCTCTTAGTGAAGTTGTACACAAATGACCTGACTTAGTCATACCAATTAGAAATTCGCTCATACACAATCCATTTTCAGACATGTGGTATTTACATACCGGTATCTATGTAATATACGTAAGTCTTTTCGCAAGGGAAAGCAAGCTCATATGTAACTGAATTCGGAAGAAATAAAATTTGAGATGTCTCGTGTATTATTACGCAAGTAAGCGTAACAAACCGTCAGTTATCACTAAGACCAATGCTCACGGTTGTGCAACTATATTGACGGAAAGGTATATAGCAATCCCCTCCCAAGTTGATGTAAATGAAAATTACGCTGTGAGAAATTTTGGCGTTTTGGGGGCGCTTAGAAGCATCACAATTATATGCATTAGTGTCCTAAAACTGAAACACGGAAGTGCATCATAAATATGCTAAGTGCATCATCACAATACACTTTAAACTAACTCTGCTGTAATTATAGTAATGATCATGCATTACCTTGCATATAGTAAATGCACCCAAAGAGGTCTTCCTTTTGCTTTAATTCTTACAATTCAGCCCAGCTTTTGTGAGCTTGCGGAAGAAACTGATCTCTGACAGATCAGATATCGAAGAAAAAGAGAAACCGGCGCTGTGAGATTCCGAGAAGCGAAGTCAGCCGGGGTGAGATTTTTCATCCTCCGCAGCACAGACTTCACCTCCTGCTTTTCACTCTACAAGTGCTATATCAGCAAAATTCAAGAATAATTGAAGCAAAATGAAAATTACTTTAGGTGCAACCACTGCATGCGAGATGGTGAATCATTTATATTATTATCATAATTGTAAAGTTAGTTGAACTGTGCCATGATGATGCAAATACCAGTCTCATGATGCACTTGGCAGGTTGATGATGCACTCATGTGTTTCGGTTTTGGGACAAGCCAATGATGCAGCAAGATGCTTCAAAAAGTGGTAAAATTACAATAGAGATCTGCATGATATCATGGAACCGCGTCTTACTTCGTACATGTAACAAAACTACGAAGGTTTATTAACGTTCTTTTTGTCGAAATAAGTTCTTCTGACAGCAGTGTCTGCTGCGATGACACAACAAACAAAGCCATTAAACATCTAGGTGCATCAAAATTTTCTCCTCAGTGTACGGCTTGCAGGCAAAGCTCAAGTATCTTGGATAAAAATGCGGCAGAAAATCTTATGTTGACTGACAGTATGAAGCGAAGCTCATTTTCGAGTTGTTCTTCATTAGCATTCTACTTGGCACATGTTGAACACGGACGAATTGTTTCAAAGTACACACTGAATTGCTAAGCTGTGCAAAGTCTGCTCGTTTGTAAAACATGAAACCACTGCCTACTCACTAAGAAAACTTGTACTGGGCCATGTATCCAATATAATTAAAGTGGAGAAGAAATCAAGCCAAATTCCGCTGTCGATATCCTAATGTTTCATCAAACCGATAAACAGCGTAACTCAGGAACTTCTATTTAGGATGTAAATAATCTAAATGGGATTTTGTACAGCTGTTACTGGTTTCTCGATTTCTATGACTTCAGACATTCAAAAAATTTTCGCGTGCTATGTACATACCAGAGATGTAGTGTACTGTACTGAATGTAATTCCAAAATCTAATGTAAAACTTGAAAATATTTGTTTGACTATTAAAATACCCAGTAGACCCCCAAAAATGTAATTTCTTCCGTTGAGAATCTTGCTGTCACAATGTATTCTTTACCATTGGAATGTTGACTACCAAGTGATTAATTTTTGTTTTAAATATTTACTTTGATTATACTTTGTTGTTATTGCAAAAAATTACATTTCCAATGAAAACAAATATTTCAAATGCCTGCATCAACATCATTGGTCTTAGGAAGAAATTAAGATCTGAAAAGGTATGATTTGAGGACAGTCATCTGAATTACGTGGAGCTGCTCCAGGAAGTGAGTCCAGGAGGGGAATCGGTAGGTAGGTACTACTGATCGAGACCAACATGGAAAGAAAAGCTATGGACAGCCTCGTCTTCGCCCCCAATGCCACTCACGTACGTGGAGAATCGCATCTGCACTTTAGAAGAAGCTTCTTCTTCACCGGCGCCTCTCAAAAAGTTTACAGGATCTCCGTCACGTTTCACTGTTGATCAATAAGTTAGGGTGCACTTACAAGGGTGAGAACAAGATATTCTTTG
>LQNS02278081.1:753457-768655 GCA_001587735.2 Parhyale hawaiensis
ATATATATATATATATATATATATATATATATATATATATATATATATATATATATATATATATATATATATATATATATATATATATATATATATACGTTTATATATAAATAAGCAAGATTCAGAACAATCGGTCCACAATTGGTAATTCCAAGCCCCCCCCCCCCTCAAAAATGTACCAGGTGCGAAAAAATCTACCCAACTTTTTTGATGGCCTCATCATATGGAATAGGAAAATACCTGGTATATCTGTAGAAGAGAATTGTACACAGACACTTGTTGGACACAGCATCCATATGAGAAACTAGGATTATCTGGCCATCAAAAATGACTTCATTGAATTTGCCTCCGCCGCGGGTGATGGTCTTACGCCACGAGGTGTTCTAGTAAACATTGTGCTCGTATGTATTCAGGCATGGAAGACCTCTTCATACGTCTCCACTACAACTTCCTCCCTACAACTACTTTTTAATTTAAAATGAGACATATTCCGAGCCCTAGCGGCGCACGAGACTGTGGTAAAACACAGGAATAGTTCGGCGCGATATAGGCAGTGTGCCCCTGAAGCGCTAGTAAAACTTCTACTATAACTACGTCTTCGCTACATGGCTGGTTAAAGAGTCAGTCTGTAATTTGCAGAAATCGTGCTTTTTTCGCATTCTGGATCTGATATAACTATTTTATGCTTCTAAGTGGTGTTTGTTGTATATAATGAAACCCTCACGAACCTTTGGTTTTCAGAACGAACAGCGAAGTATCATAAGGTTACACGGAGCTTTTTCAGAGACGTAGACAATACAACCACAACGTCAAATTCTTTGTACATAAAATTATATGCGCCAGTACCTCCTAACCTGTTTTGGCCTTACCCCAACGCCCAACTATTTTCTGAAATTCTGATACGTCCTTTAACATGTAATTCATGTTATTGAACAAGTAAACTCCTCGTCAACTGGAAGAAACTTGAATCAGCGTTAATTTATCTTACCAAAACTTCAAATGAACGCGGTATTCATGAAAGAAAAAAGTTAAAAGTTGGAAGAAAAATCAGTAAGAAATTACCTGAATTTGAACATTACGTGATATTAAAGTGACAACATTTATAAATTTTATAATAAAAGAGTATTAGATGGATAAAAGAGAGAGAGACTGGGAAAATAGAATCTACTATAAGAATGAGCTTATATATAAATAATGCGTATATTATTATATACGTCACATAACGCACTGAAGGAATATGTTAGGAAGAATTTCGAGCGTTGAAGACTTAAATGTACAGTATACTGTACTACGGGGGGTGGATCGCTATCGGGAAGACCTGGGGACATATATATGAACCTGAGCTTGTCTGGGTGATCGTGTATGTACAGCTCAAGGGTGATGTGGGAAATACCACAAGCTTACGCCATATATATAATATATATCATAGCTTAGAAGCACAATTTAGAACGAAGGCCTTTCTGGCAGCGATTCTGTTGAAGACTGTCGGGTATGTTAGATTCTTCATGTTAGAGTTAGATTAGGCACGTTGCGTTACAATAGTGTTAGACGAGGTACATTTAAGAACTAGGACAGGTTAGGATAGCGTAGGATCGGTTCTCTTCAAGACAACTGCAACGACAGCCGCCAAGACCAATTGAAACCGAGAGCAACGTACAGAGCAAATTTACTCACTGTCATTTTTGACAGCGAGGAAACTCTAGTACTGAAATGGTGGTTAAATTTTTAAAAGTGAAAGAAACAATATGTACGATAACGCAGGCACAGTGACAGATATTGTTATGTAAATATGCTCACTGCACATACACGGATGTAGTATTTCACACACGTACGCGCACAATCATAGTCAAATTGACCTAATAAAAAATCAGATATAATGCTGCTCCCATCGTAAAATTTAAATTACTCCCTGCATGTGAGGCGTAGTTTGATCTGCATATTCGGCGGAATCCCATAAAGAAATTGTTCATCATATCAGTGAGCCAGATCTCTGGTAATTAATAATTATTGTGGCTTCAATTAGCCGTAGAGAGCATTCGTATGATGTAGTACATAGTAAATTTCTGCTGCGTGGGAAAGACTGAATTGAAGCTTATTGATAACAATCGATTGATGAGCTAGTGGGATAAAAAACTTTGTGAGAAAAAAAATAATAATTTACATTCACACATGCCCAGAGAAGTTACCCACGGACTTAGCTGCTAAATTGAGTCTTCAATAATCCTAACGGATTATATTTTTTTATTTACTAGTATATTTACATAAACACACCTTCACTGAATGCTGTAATACATTACTGGCTACAGCCGAGTAATCCTGAGGGCAAAGCACTAACTCACTTCGCAAGACTTGCACACCACCAAATGATACTTCTTTACGCTCACCCGAGCCAAGTTCTGCGGGCTGAGGCCTCTTCTGACCTGCAGCTCTCAGGACGTAGGCTAGACGATAAATCTCTGACACTACGAGTGCGCTTCCTACGGCGCTTATATGACTTGACGTCACTACGACTAAGAAAGGAATACTTTTCTTTTCCCTGCAAAACAAGGAAGCGTCTGGATGCCACTGCGGACTGAGTTACTGCTCGCTGATGACTGTTTCTTTATGCAGAAAAAGTCGAGGGGTATAAACCAAAATTTAACACTAAACTGTTTATAAACCTCAGAACAGCATGAAAATCCCATGCGAAATGGCGTGGAGTTCATTTCAGTGCTTTATACACTCGCTGTTTATACAAGGATCAAATTCAACATTGTTCCCCCTAAAAGCACACTTACTTGATTATGCAAGCAAACATGCGTGCTTTAGCGGGGCCGTTGTGCGGTGCTCAAGAGCAGGCTGCCGATCCTGCACAAAGATCTCGGGATTTACGGAAACGAATCCCAGACTCGGCGGTTTTTTAGAAATTGCTTACAAAAGTTGTGTTTTGTAGTGTCCGAGAACTGCCTGTGCGCTTCATTGATAGAAATTTCAGTGGCATATTCACTAAGAATTCTGAAGTCGTACATTTCATCAGAAACAGTAATGTGGGAACTAACGCGACGGGTGTACGGCGAAAGCACGCACTTTGAGTGCCATTTGCGCAACATTTCCTTCGTCTACCAAATGCGACTGTGATTTGGCCTTTAATTCAAAGAATCAATTTGATAGAAGATTGTGTCGCCGCATTTTTCGTGTTTTGCGTGGCTGCATCAGCGTACGATTAAGATTATATATAATACTGTACTGCAGCTGGGTAAGTCTTATTCACGTCTTAATGTAAAGGCAAAAATGATCTATGTGAAACACAGCAGATATGTTATTGTGTAATAGAAGCCATTGTAAATACTTGTTGTGGTAGTTCACATCCGAAAGTGGATGTTCATTAAACGTAATAACATTATATGAGTTACTCGTTTTAAGAATAAAAGCGTCAACGGGTACTAACATATTTACATGCTTATAATCCTTCAAGTCTTTCAATTACTTTTAATATCTTGCGGTCACGTGTATCCTCCAGGCTGTTCTTTTAAAACATTTGAAAAGAAACCCATCAGAGTGCCTGAATTCTTCTCACGAGACTCCTAATAAGTTTTTAACGTGAACAAGACGAAGGATCTCATATTTTAGAGAGCATTCTGGTTCCAGGACTTGAAGCTGTTCCTATTACTCGCAGCGAGGACTGAAATACCAAGTGCTCAGGTCTGAGCGTTTACTCCAGTGGAGTTCAGACTGTGACCGGTAGAGGGGGTTGAACACCGTTGGTAAATTTGTTAAAGAGTAACTCGCTTTGTAGGTACTAGCTGTGCAGTTTTATGTTGTACAAGTTCATCACTGAACGACACAACCATGAAGCATGTTGTTGTGCTATTCACTCATTTCGCAACTCCTCTTTGTGCATAGTTCACTCTATATATATACATACCGTTATCTACTGTATAAATGAGTTTATTACGTGATTACCACCCGCGAACGAAGTGAGAGAGGTGATGTTTTCATTGAAGATTTAAGTATATAAATTTGTATGTCTGTCCACATAATAAGTTGTCAAAGGAGTTGATCAATGTTCATAATTTTTTGTAGGGAGTTTGGTGGGTTGACCTAGATCTGACCCATGTCAAAAATAGACCTAACTGGCTATAAAAAATTACGGCGTTGAATTTTCTCCACCGCAGCGAATTATCCTCCACCGTGGCAGATCGTCTGGAGAACGGGGTGTTCTATTATTTTCCTATGTTATTATTGAAGAGCTAACCCAGGTAGCAATCATATATTATATTAATGTTATTATAACGTTGAGAAATGTTATTTTTGCGTAATATATTATTTATAGTATGTTGTTGTCCTGTTATTTTAAGATAACAACGTAATATTTCTTTGTTATGTTAATATCTTATACTATGATGATATTATAGTATAAGATATTCCAAATATTAATATGTTGTTTTAGACTAAGAATAAAATATACTTCTTCAACATTAAAAAAATATTAAATGAATATTAAAATGAAGTTTTTGTACAAACAGATAAAATATGCTTTTTTAATATTTTTTTTCACTGGTTTTGTCAATTGAACCACCATTTTATCACATAACGATGCTGTCCAACGCCAATATCTTGATGAAAGACAAAAAGAAAGATAGACAAACAGAATATCAGAGAAAGAGACAGGAAAGCCGTAATATTTACCTCCGCCAAGGAGGTTGTTTTCCGCTGGGTTGTGGGTCAGAGACATGCCTTGTACAGTTAGACTTTAACGCTGCGTTAGACAGGTTCAACCACAGGGGGCTATTCTACAAGTTTGGGTGGTTTGGTGTGGGTGGTAGGATTCTGTCAGTCATTCGTGATTTTCTTTCGGAGCGAACGCAGAGTGTGCCTGTTGACGGTTTTTTGAGTGCCTCAGTGGCGGTGGAGTCTGGGGTCTCTCAGGGTAGCGTACTTGGCCCACTACTGTTTGTTCTGTATACTAGTGACATGCCTTCTTGGCTGGAAGACATGATTATCAACTATGCCGACAATTCCACGTTGATAGCAGTGATACCTGCCTCCCGCATGCGTAATTAATTAATTAGCTTTTATTAAGAACACAATGGGTTCACAAAATATGCTTACAAGCTTAGAAGTACAAACAAAGTAGCCAAAATTCAACCTAGTAATTAGGCCCAGTCACAAATATTGGTGGCCACGTACAATGAGAATAAATAGATACANAGCTGTTCCATAATGAGCGTCGCTCCTGACTTTATGGTTCACGAGTCCAGACTCGCAAATGAGGTCACCTCAAGTCTGACACTGGCCATCTCCCCCAACTTGTGGCAACCATTTAAACAATTTCTCATTGAGCGAAACATCCATGAAGCAGTGCAGTTTTATGTAGTACATGTTTATCACTGAACGACACAACCATGAAGCATGCTGTTGTGCTATTCACTCATTTCGTAACTCCTCTTTGGGCATAGTTCACTCTATATTTATATACATACCGTTATCTACTGTATAAATGAGTTTATTATATGATTACTATTGCGGAGCCAGTTCACACTATTGCGGAGCCAATTCAGTTAACTCGTTTGGTATGTGATGGCACTGAGCCATGTAGATTAAGTTGTGATTTTATAGCTTTAATATTGCTAAGAAATGCATGTCTTCGAAATTTTTAGTGTAAGCTGTAACATAATAATCCAAGAACACCTCCCGCCTGTGGAGAAATAAATGTTTAATAAATAAATAAATACTATCCGCGAACGAAGTGAGAGAGGTGATAATGTTTTCATTGAAGATATAAGTATATATATTTGTATGTCTGTCCACATAATTGGTGGTCAAAGCAGTTGAGCAATGTTCATAATTTTTTGTAGGGAATTTGGTGGGCTGACCTAGATGTGAACCAAGCCAAAAAACTAAGCCTAACTGGACATAAAAAAATACGGCGTTGAATTTTCTCCACCGCAGCGAATTTTCCTCCACCGCGGCAGATCGTCTGGAGAACGGGGCGTTCTATTGCTTTCCTATGTTATTATTGAAGAGCTAACCCAGGTAGCAATCGTATATTATATTAATGTTATTATAACGTTGGGAAATGTTATTTTTGTGTTTTATATTATTTTTAGTATGCTGTTATCCTGTTATTTTAAGATTGCAACGTAATACTTCTTTGTTGTGTTTATATCTTATACTATGATGATATTATAATAATGTTACTCATCAATATTATCTTTTCTAACATTGATTTCACTTTCAAAAAATGCTAATATAATGTTATTCCAGATATTCATATGATGTTTTAGACTAAGAAGTAAAATAGACTTCTTCATCATTAAAAAATATATTAAATGAATAATAAAATGATGTCTTTGACAAACAAATAAAATATGCTTCTTTAATGTTTATTTCTCTGTTTTTGTCAATTAAACCACCATTCTACCACAAAGCGATGCTGTCCACCGCCAATATCTTGATCAAAGACAGAAAGGAAGATAAACAAACAGAATATCAGAGAAAGAGACAGGCAAGCCGTAATATTTACCTCCGCCAAGGAGGTTGTTTTCGTCAGGTTTGTCTGTCTGTCTGTTAAAACCTTTTGTGGCGCCGCACCGGGTCCCCACCCACCATCCGACATCATAGTCGCCCATCGCGCCGCTCCGTACCACCCCTAACGGCACTCGATAGGCCTATCGTCTGCCATGTGTACTGCGGCTGCAGTCGTACCGCGCACGCCTGCAACTTGGTTGAGTCACCGCTTGAATTCATATTTCACACTTATGTATATTTTCTAATGTTGCCCACTGTATACGAGAGATAAATGTTCGAATGTGTAATTTTAACTAGTATCACATGAAATTGACATTTGTACAACTGAAAACCTACTGTAATTTATAAAATTAAGTAAATATCTTGTATCAGATCATTCGTTGTCTAATCTAATTTTGCAAATACGGTCCGAGATAAGACTGGCCAATGACTTTGTATTTGCTAAAACCTCTCTTGCAGATCAATCCGCTAAAGCCTTAGCGGAACCACAAGGTGACGGTTGCACCTTCGGTCTTAGCTGGGTCTGCCATAGTCTGGCGCGTAATATTTTATTATTGGTAAATAGTAATGAAATAGCATGGACATCATAATATTAAAATAATATAGTTAAAATGTCATGGGACATTATTTTAATATTACAGAATAACCATAATTTGACAGTTATTAGAAGATAATATTTTATTAATACTAAAATAATATTAGAAACATTGTCTCAATATTAGTTTATTGTTTCATCGTCACAACTGACATTATGCAATAATGTTATTTTAATATTTCTGAATAATGTAATCCTAACATTTAAACAATCGTGTTAAATGATATTATTTCAACATTGGAAAAATGTTATCAAATGTTACATCATAACATTATTCTAATATTAACATAACAATTTTTGCTACCTGGGAATCTCTGGGAAGAAATGGGGCTGTGCCCTAGCCTCGTTCATCAAAAATTACTATACTGAATTTGACCCCTACCGAGGTTGATGGTCTCACGCCTCCGAGGATTTCTAATTATACCTATGTATATGTGTCGCGTAACGCACTAAAGAGATAAGATAGGAATAAAATTTGAGCTGTTACCGGGGCCATTTGTTTACTGGGACTAGCTGCTTCATTTTAATAATGTACAAGCACCATTTTTCGTCTCTAGTAACGATTCAGTAAAGAAATCTGTACTGGTGTCCATGGGTTGAACAGTGACGAACGAGCAAACTCGCGGAGATTGTGGCTTATTGAGTTTGTTGTTGTCACATAAAATTTGTGGAACCCATGATTCATACCATTGAAGCTTTCCCATCGAGTGAAGATGCTTCTGTACAGCATTATGGGTGTATTGCATTGTCTCTGGCAGTTCCCCTGTCGTTTGACGAAGATTTTCATATAAAAGTTGGTTCAATCGTTCCTCATTGATCTCAAATGGACGACCAGGACGAGGTGAGTCTTTGAGAGCAGAATTTCAATTTTTGAACTTGGCATACCAATAACCAACGGTCTTTCAACTATGGCACAGTCTCCATACACAGCACAAATATCGTGAGCAGCTTTTGTAACATTAGAATTTAGTTTTAAAAACGGAAGTCGAAAATGCTTCTTTTCTCTACGTGATGTTCCATCTTGGCGGGCTGAAAATAAACAGAAATGAACTAAGTTCAGATCTGAGAGCTTTGACCCTTATTGGGGTGTAGACCCGGTGACCATGTTTCCTCGGTTTTATAAGCAGCTTGCTGGCGTTCTAGCCCCTAAGCTTGGAGTGATCTTCCTGCGCCTGATACGGTAAGGAAATTTTTTCCCGTTGATGGCGTACTGGGAATATTATTCCCATTCCCAAGGGTCCGGGGTCGTCCCCTGTCGCTAACAACCGACCCATTACGCTGACGCACATTTTTCCGAAGGTGTTCGAGAAATGGGTCGCTTGTAAGCTTGGTCATTTTGCTGAGGCTACGGGTTTGCTGCCTGCTGGTCAGTTTGCGTACAGAATTGGTTTGGGTTATTGAGACGCAATGTTGTTGGTGTCACGCCATTTACAATCTGCTCTGGATTGTGGGTCAGAGACATGCCTTGTACAGTTGGACTTTAGCACGGCGTTAGACAGAGTCAACCACAGGGGGCTATTGTACAAGCTGGGGTGGTTTGTTGTGGGTGGTAGGGTTCTGTCAGTCATTCGTGATTTGCTTTCGGAGCGAACGCAGAGTGTGCCTGTTGACGGTTTTTTGAGTGCCTCAGTGGCGGTGGAGTCTGGGTCTCTCAGGGTAGCGTACTTAGCCCGCTACTGTTTGTTCTGTATACTAGTGACATGCCTTCTTGGCTGGAAAACACTATGATCAACTATGCCGACAATTCCACTTTGATAGCAGTGATGTCTGCCTCCCGCATGCGTAATGCTGTTGCCCAATCTCTGATTCGGGACCTGTCGCGCATTAGTGCAAGGTGTTCGGCCTGGTGTATGAAGCTGAATGCCAGTAAGACCAAGTCAATGATTATCAGTCGGTCTCGGATACTTTTACCGCGGCATCTACATCTGAAGACAGATGCTACTTTGCTTCAGGAGTTTAGCTCCTTGGAGATTCTCGCTCGGTGTTGTTTTTGATGCGAAGCTTACTTTCGAGCCACATATTAGGCGACTGGTGTCACGTGCTTCCCGTAAGATTATGCTCCTGCGTAAGGGGAATTCTGTGTTTGGTGACAGTCAGGTCGTGTTGGAGTATTGTTGCCTGTGTTGGAGTATTGGTCACCGGTCCTGGCTCCAGGTGCTAACGTCACTTGCGTCTGTTGGACTGACCTGTTACTTTAGCCAGCAGGCTGGCGCTGAAAATGTTCTGGTGAATTTCTCCCATAGGAGAGGGATGGCCAGGCTGTGTATGTTTTATAAAGTGTACAACAACGAGAGACATTGATTGTATTCTTCTGTCCCTGCCCTTATAGTCCTTGGGAGGATTACACGTGCTGCGGTTGACACGCACCTTTTCACTTTGGAGAATGTTAGTTGCTGACATAGTCATTTCAGTCGATGCTTCGTGCCCCGATCTGTTAAGCTTTGAAATTTATTGCTGGCATCGGCTCTCGGTCGTGTTGGCTTGCAGACGCTTAAGCCAGCTGTTAACGGTTTTTTTGTTTGATAATTCTTTAGCAGCGTTTCGGGTTTCCCGGTGTTGCTGAGTGCTTCATTTGGGTTATAATACTTGTCCGTTGTGGCCCGAGAGTGAAGTTTTAATAATAATACACGAAAAGAAAAAAAAACTCTAAATGCTTTGAAAACATAATTTAAAAAATAGATTCCGTTATTGAAAAATACTATACATTCCAAAATGTTAAAAATGGGCAAGAACTTAGTTTCCAACCCAATATGTTGCATGAAGTTGTTCACGCAAATTCACACCATGCATGATCGCTTTGTAAGACAGTGTCTTTCTTATGAAGGCTCCTCTCCTGCCACGCAGTTAGTTTCTACAGGTATTAACGCCTGGTCTCATGAACAGCTTACACCCATATAACTCCAGAAATAGATTCGACAACAGCGGGCTTTATTCTTCCCTTTAGTGAGTTTTCCTTTGTTCTTCAGTCGTCCAGGACGTTTCCGCACACAATTGCTTTGAGCTGCACCGAGAGCATTCGGCGTGGCTACCGCTACATGACTTCTCTGAGCGCCACGTATTCATTGGCCTCCTATTGAAGACAGTCATTCAAAACAGCACTTTTATGGGCCATAGTTGAGATCGTAAAATGAGCTGAATGGTCATATAGGGCTGCTTTAGCCGACTTTACTTCATTGATAAGATGAGAATAGACGAGTTTCCATTAGAAGAGCCCGATTATCGTGAAGTTGGGAGTAGTTTTGGGTGAGCCGAGTTCATAAATAGCGTTGGTGTCATCAGGAATGAGGCCAAGAGAGGGCATACCTTGGCCTTGCACAACACATTGGGTGGTTGTCTGGTGCTTGCAAGCATTGCCACTTATAATACACCTGATTTGGTTCGCACCTCTAGTAACCAAACTCTCAATGAAGAACTCAGCTGTACCCAAAAATGCAAATATCCCGTGTATTGAATCACAAATTATGCTTTAAAAGTTTGATATGATGTACGAGCCGAACTATTTATTAACTAGAGTACCCGTGCCGTTCAAAATGACGGCGACAAATTTTGGTGACTCTTCACTGATTAAACTTATGTTAATAATAGGGAATAAGTTATTATGAGGGATACACTACACCAACCAGCAAAAATCATCTTATAAGAGTTCAGTGCTCTCAGTTTCAATTCATTCGCGCAGTTCAATCACTCCCTCCCTTAGGTGACATGCCAAAAATAATGAATTTTTATTAACAACTACGTAAGTGTCAATGAATTGAAAAATTCCACCGCGTATACTGTACAAACAACGATGCGACTTAATTTCGATCATTTACTCAGTTTGTACATCGTTAAATGAGAGCAGATAAAGTTTCGATGTATGTAGTAAGTAAAAAAAACAGACTTCATGAGAGCGCTAGGAACAGCTGTAAACACCTTCACTGTTCGGATTTTAACTAAGGCAGGAGAAGAAATTCATTCAATTTTAAAAACAATGATTCCCACTTTGGTCATCTGCAATCTGGTCTAATTTCCTCCTATCTGTTTCCGTCAGAACGAAACAGAATCCCGAAAATCTCCAACCTTGCGTACTATCGCGTAACTATTTGCTAAGACGGGACACAAGAGATACAAAAATATAAATAAATGCTTATACAAAAACTCCATGGTATTTATTATATAGTTATTATTAAGGCAAGCAAGTTATAGCCTTTTAGAGCTACATTATACTACACTTACGGAGAGGCCTTGTGAGTTTGAATATAATTATAGACCCTTATCATTACGTACAGTTTCTTACTGCACTGTATGTATGTATACATTATTCCAGAGAAAAGTTGCGTATTAAGAAGTGGGCGAATGGTACTTAGCACAGTCTGGCATGAATGAGTCCGGATACGACGACCGCTAACATCCGTTGTTGTGTTTAACTTAAGAAATAATTGTCTAAATATATGTATCTAGTTGATCCGACATCGAAGCTTGTACGTTGTATGAAGAAGAAGTTTTGCTGCGTCTTTTCCTTACTTAAATTCTTAACCTCTCCAAGTTACGTTACCGACCTCCAACTTGAGTGCAATACATTGAAACGCACGCTACACTCAGTCATGCACGGAAACAGTACAGCGCGCACATAAGCCTGACTATGTTTTCTCAGTCTTTTCCGTCATTTTTTCGACGTTTTCTACAAGATTTGTTCAGATAAGAGTAATCTATTCTGACGTGGTAGCAGGCCAGGGTCATCAACACTTGCAGCTCTGAAGCAATCCAGCCTCGGGGGCTCGACCAACTCGCCGCAAATGCGGTAACCATTTCGTGGAATTCTGCTCACGTCCTGCGGACCGCAAGACGAGGGAAGTTCCCTCGATCTTTGGATTAGATCAACGGGCTTGTGTTCCTGAATCTGTTTAGCGATCGTCTCAACATAATATCATTCTTGTTTGACTTATATTTACCATATTTGTAGTTTCGCTCATCAAGGGTGGTCAGTTACCTATTGAACTTAGGTGTTTCATCAGCCTTGTGTGATTTATGGTCTCCTAGTTGTTGTTTTCGCGCATCATAATAGTCAGCTATCTAATCCTCATCAGTGTGCCATATCAGCTTAATTTGATTAATGTAGGTACACCCACTTGCTGGTTTTACTTATTAAGGATGGTCAACTACGTAAAGAAACTACTGTAAGTTAGCAAAAACAACCCTGTTGTGATTAATATATACCCGGCTCCTGGTTTCGCTTAACAAGGGGAGTCAAGTGTGTCACCATGCTCGCTCTATCGTTATGCCTGTGAGTTTTGTTATCCTAATCGCACGATATTTACCCGATTCCTATTATCACTCATCAATCAACAATGATCAGGAGTGTGGCAACTGCTGGAATGTCATGTCTGAGTTTTGTTAACTGGTCTTATAAATCTTTCAGTTGCATAATACCAGATAATCTAAATCTTAACCCAAGCACAAGATTTGGAGATAACCGGATGCAACTATAGGTAGAAAATCACTACATGCAGTTATGATCCAAGATGTCTTCAACGCACTGCTCTGATGCTGCTCCGTTTGCTCGTCTCTGCGAGCTTTCCACTTGATGGAATACTTTCGAGCGCTCCCCACTGTGGCAGACGAGGAAGAGCGACCACATCAGTGCTGTGAGGCTTCATTCCAGAGCTTCCTTACAATCAAGACACGTCCGCAAAGACTACACACGCCTGCAAGAACTACTGCACTATTATTATAGATGTGGAATTTGAACCACTCCACATGACGCTTACTCACATTATTGATTAGATTAGATAGATGGCAGTAGACAAACCAACAGGCCCATTCCCAAAGAGACACCGGAGCTTACGCCCCGGCCCTCTATGAGCTAATGCCATTTAGAGGGCCGGGACGTAAGTTCTGGTGTCTCTTTGGGAATAGGCCTGTTGGTTCGTCTACTGCCACCTATCTAATCTAATAATGTGAGTATGCGCCATGCTGTGTGTATTTAAGACGTTTCATCATCATTTTGGAAGTCACTAATCTTACGTCGGCGTGTTGAAATAATTTTCCGTGTCATCATAACATTGTCTTTCTTTAGAATAGACGCTTACTTTGGGACAGCCTCAACTTGTAGTCTACTTAGGAACCCTCAGAGCGTCCTGACTCATCTCTCGGTCGCTTTTAACTCGAGCGCTGCCTTTAAAGGCCGCTTTTTGCAGCAACTATTTCTGCCACGACCCTTTCGAGAGTATTAGTTTTTGTATATGCGTTTGCCCCAATGAGTCGTTGATGCCCGAGCTGCTCTTTAAAATGTAATGAAGTTTGCCGAGGAACAATGGCAAAAGTTCTAGGAACTCCAGCGGGCAACGGCCCCACTGCACGAAATTACGCTCCGGAATACTACAAACGGTTAAAGTTTAATCAAGTTTTTGTTGTCATTTAAGTCAGCTATAACATCAACTTTGAAATATTTGGAGCCGAGCTCGATGAAATCCCTCAAACGCTCGGAAGAGGTTCGTGCAAACTGCTCGAAAATTTTCTTTTTTTGGTCAAGGTAAAATTTCTGAGAGGCAGGCAAGCGCAGAAAAAGACTTTACTTCTGCAAATTCTACTCTGTAAAATAGAGCTAAATAAAAGACAGCTAGGAGTTTTTCTGCCGTGAGATGGTAGCAGATTATGTATTGTTTTGCATGTTGTTTTGCCAGTCTATCTTTAAGAGTGCAGAATACCTTTTTTATTAAGCTGACGATTCAGTCGTGTAAATAGCTAGGGTATCAGTAATTACACGTGCTTTGCAGTCCTATCCTTAACATGTAAATCAATAATTATTCTCTGATAAATCAAATGTTTATGTGTTAGTGCATAGCACAAGTTTAGCGAATACTGGAAATAAAATGAGGCAGATCTAGTTTTAAATATCATTTAATCTATAATATGGGTTGGTAGATATGAAAGTTTTATATTTTGTGCTGCTGTTGGGGCTAGCAGTCATACGCACGATTTATTTTTTAGTTGTAAACATGACACCAATATGGGCATAAGAGTATCATTATGTGTATTGTATTTATCCCTCTCATTGTCAGCAGAAAACGGAACATACATATATAGGCGTATGCTTTGAATGGAATGTTATTCGTCTTTTTTTAAATTACAATTTTACTGAGGTGACTAAGCTCAGATGACATGAATGGCAAAGTTGCAATATCTTCTATGCGGAATAGCCAATTTTCTTTCAAACTAACTAATTCTTGCCTTTGCATCATAGACTCGCGGCTAAGGCTGTGGCTAATAGAAACTATTCAAGCTTATTTTATTAATTTGCATATTGTATTTCTGCATTATGGCCGGTAAGATCATGAGCCACGATAACTTATAAGCCTGGGCCACATACGCATGCGCACACACAACTTGATACGAGGATGAGAAGCTCGCACATCGTTTCGATACATATTTCAAGTCGGTATCATAGATAAGGTAGCATGAACGATGTGCGGGCGGTACGTCCTCGCATTAAGTTGTAAGTGCGAATAGATTAGATTAGATATGCGGCAGTAGACGAACCAAGAGGCCCATTCCCAAAGAGACACCGGGACTAACACCCCGGCCTCTTTGAGCTATTGCCATTATGTTAGTAGGATATGAATGATTGGGTAAACTAGAGGAGAAAAAAACGGAAGACGAAAGAGAAAAACGAGAAAGAGAAAATAAAAAAAATAAAAAACAGAGGGGGAGAAGAATCTCCGCCATGAATACCCCCAAGCATGATCGATTGCCGCTGATATACGGAGCTCAAATATATATGTAGATGGAGTGGAAGTGAGAAGAAGTCAGCATAAAATGGCCTGGGAAGCTTTGGTTGTTAAGTGCTTGCGACTCATGGAGGAGTTCATAGCTGAGGAGGATATCTCTCCCAGTGAATATCAAGACGATATTTAAACGAGTTGACCGACTCCGCAGAATAGAACATCGGAATGTAGTCTATTCCAAATTCTGACTATGAAATAGGGAAAGAACTGCTGACTTAAGGTTGTTCTTCGAGCTTTATGCTTGAGTTTTTTACCGTTGTTTCGCAAGCGATCATTGGGGTCTCTTTCAAAGAGTCCCGTTATCTGTACGTCGTTGACGCCATTCAAGTA